>JAGGAT010000523.1:0-25917 GCA_017657195.1 Termitomyces sp. T70a | reverse complement strand
GCCACACAAGACATCTCACCCCAAAATCCTTAGATTTTGTTCGTGTACCATAGTCGTCTTTCGTCTCTTTCCGTTCCCCCTCCCACCTCTCCCATGTATTATAAATCTTTTACGTCCTTGTACTCTTGTCTTATGTAGCCCTCTCGTTCGCCTCAGACGAGAGTAATTTCATTCTTTTCCGGGTCGCCAAGCGCGGCCGGTTGGGCGCTATTCCGCATTTCGTTCCTCTCCCTTCCTTCCTTCCTTTTTTCGTCTCAAGTCGCGTGATCAGCAGAGGCGCAGTTTCTTCGTGGTTGGACGTCCAGATAAGGTCACACTGTGTGGGAAATCTATGCCTAAAACAAAGCTCAAAACAGATAATTCGAATACAGTAGGTATATCATCCAAATCTCCAGTACAACAATATAATTACAAGCAACCCGACTGCTCCTAGCGGCGCGTATTGGCGTAACATGGCGTTGAAATTAATATTTCTTGCCGCTTTCCGATACTTTTCGGTATCAGACTTCAGTGACGTCGACAAATGCGACATACCTACCAAGATTCAATAGTTAAGTAAGAGGGCAAAAGGAGCCTAGGAGTCCACGTACGGTCAAGCGAGTCACCACGCCACAGAAGCTCCTCCATGTTTTTAGTCATAATCCTCGTCACGTCTTGTAGATCGTCATTGAGTTTGTCGAGGCTAGACGCCGCGGCAGCGGTCCTTGTATCGCGGTAAAGTCGCGCAGTCTTTGACATGAATGTGTCTGCAGAACAGTAAGGCCTGGGTCGGGGTCGATGAAAGAAGTAGCAACGGACCGAAACCAACAAACGCGTATGGTTTGCGAACCGACTCGACCTTCGGGCCATACGTTGTGGAAAACTCCTTCGACAACTCATCTAGGTAAGAGAAGGCAAGTTTACGAGGATAGGACTTGTCTGCTATTGTGAGGAATACGACATTGTCTGATATGAGGTAACTGGAGCGCAGCGGAGACAATTCAGCGTAAACCGGAGCTGGGACCTTGAGGCACGAACTGTAATGTGTATTGACCGCTCTCAATCGAGCACCGGGGCTCAGCATTGGGGGTAATGCGTCGAAAAATGAGTTTGGCTTGCTGCTTGTGTTCCTGAAGAGATTGTTCTGTCTGAAAGAACGACACGTCAGATCCCATGTTCCCAGACGGAGACCAATGCAACAACACCTGTTCGTCGTCTACGCTGGCGGCGAGAGGCAAGGCATCCGAGGCTCTGACGATGATGGTGGACCGAACCATGAATGAGGTACGAGTTTGCAGAGCGGAAATGCACGTGCTCAGGCTGAGTCCATACGTGGAAGTTCAGAAATTCCATAATTTCCAGATCCGTTTATGACATATGTCTACGGACAGCTGGTCCTGTTTAAAGCGCAGCCTTCTTTAATCATTGACCACCATCATGTCCCTCTCCAAACTTTTTGACGTCGATACTCAGGTTTGCCGCTCGCATCTAACCAAGACTGTCTGAGTTGTTGAACCAGCCTTCATCTAGCTCACTTTCTATGGTGCTTACCACTCTAACAGAATCAACGTCCTCATACACATCATATTCGTGCCCGTCTTGTTATGGTTCATCCTATTGTTTCATAGATTTTTTAATTACTGACGCCATATTATACCAGGACGTTTCAAGTTATGGCGGCCGATTTACCAGTTCCGTCCTTCGTGCCTGAAATCCACTATCAAATTAATGACTTCTTGCGCTTCGACTTGAACTTGTCTGCTATCCATGCAGGACTTTATCTTGCTTATTATTTTCTTCTTGAGCCTACAGCTGCTGTATGTTATCGATTTCCCCGTTACTAGCTCCTTTATTAATCTTTTCCCAGATCCTCTACGCGCCTCAGCTGATTTTTTCGCTGCTGACGTCCACCGCCTTTTATGCTTCAGGCGCTGATCACTGGAATATGGCCGCCTTGATCCATGTCTGTTCTTGGATCGCTCAATTCCTCGGTCATGGTCTCGCAGAAAAACGCGCACCCGCGCTTTTGGACAACCTTCTTGGTGGTAAGCGCACTTGCCACTTGATTAGAAAGTTGCGCCTGATAATACACTTGACAGCCGTCGTACTCGCACCTTTCTTCGTGCACTTGGAGATTCTCTTTGGGCTTGGCTATAACCCTGAGATGCACAAACGCATTAATAATGAGATCGGCAAAGAGATCACCAAGATCCGGAAGGAGCAAGGTGACAAGAAACGGGCAGAAGCGGCCAAATTGTCTTGAAATTGATTGTGGGATAATTTGTTTTTATCCATATGTATGGCTCGCGGTACTAGCAACTTTGGTTTACCCTAGCCGCCTGATACAATGCTGAATCTATCCTAATCACCGTACCTCAAGTGGATTCCATTCTTCTCGAACATGGTGTGGAACAGATTCTAACATTTCTTCTTCATGGTTTATAACAGTGGGAAATTTGACGTTATTACAACCGACTAGCGGGGTCAGAATACAAGAATCATTGAGTCAGACTCTCAGGCGGAGAGAGCAGTGGTTCTCCGATCGGCGTGACGTAGGCGGACGTGAGGCCACCGTCAACCTTGAAATCAGTGCCCTTGTAGTGTCGAAAATCACGTTAGAGACACATTCTATGTAGCGCGAAAGAAAGGTCTAAACGTACAGTCATGTAACTGCTGTCATCGCTGGCGACTACACGAGGGATCAATCGCGATTCGTCGAGAACAATCTAGACTTACGGAATAGAGCAGCCTTGGCGAGCTCGACGGCCTCTCCAAACCTGCCCATGGGCAGATGGACCAGTCTACGCTGACGCTTCTCCTCGGTGTTTAGAAAGTCCATAAGGAGAGCTATTAAATGATAAAGTCATGAGGTAGGATTGAATTGGAGAAGGTCCATTTGGAAACTTACGAGTTTTCAGCGGTCCCCTGAAATGTCACGAAAGTGTGAGAAAAGTTTCGGGAACCGTCAGGGTGTATTCTATTACTCACGGACAGAGAGAGTTGATACGGATGCCTTCCCTGGCATGGACCATCGCAAGCTCGCGGGTCATCGCGAGAACGCCACCCTATACAGGGGCGACTTAAAAGCGTCACGATTCGCACTGTGCGATGCTGAGCGTACCTTAGAAGCGGTATCTGTCATGTAGGCAAGCGATCTGCGTCGGTCAATATTCTCGCAAATAACAGGGAAAGAGACGAACATGCTAGTTGAGGGGTCGCGGCTCCCATTATCGCCACGAAACTCGCAGTATTGATGATACTTCCTCCAGCGTGAAGTCCCTTGGACTCGTCCGTTGAGTTGTTGCGCATGGCTAGTATGGCGTACTTGCAGCCCCACCAGACACCCTTGAGGTTGATCTGCATAGTTAGGTCCCAAATGCGTTCCTCTGTGTTAAGAGCATTGTCGTCCTCAGGATGCATAATTCCTGCAAACAATGTCAGTTATCATGTCAGAGACAATCCTTCCGACATATATTCGACTAACCAGCGTTGTTGAACTGCACAAGACTCAGCCGATAAGATTTAGAATACGTCTTGACAGAAACATACCATGATATCCAGACGACCGAACTCCTTGACGGCAGTATCAACAGCATTCTTAACATCCTCTTCCTTACTAACATCGGCCTTGATCGCGATGGCTTTGACATTAGGACACCGTTGATTAATCAACGCTGCACCAGCTTGTGCAGCATTGAGATTGATATCGACAAGCAGAACATTCGCGCCCTCTTGGGCAAAAAGGATCGACGATTCTAATCCAATTCCTCTAAACACTCATCAGATCACAGAATCAAAGATTTCTCTGACATGCAATGAAATAACTGCTCACGATCCAGCACCAGTGATCAACGCGGACTGGAGACATTAGGCACACAATAAGTCATCAATATTACTTGTGCTGCAAAGCAATATGTACACGCCTTATTCTGTAATCTTCCTGGCATCGTGGTAAAAGGTATGGGCGATCGCTTTGATGGAAGCGCGAACCCTGATCTTAACAAGTTCGCCAGTGCACGGGCCGGAAATTCCGTGGACAGTCCGAGGTAAGATGTGAGCTTGAATGCTTCCTCAATTGCTCAGACTCAATTTCCGAACGGATAGAAGTGTACACGTTTTAATCTCTTAGCGACATAGGGAAATCATCAGGATAGCTTTCGTCTCCGATTCCAAACATCTCACGAAATTCTTTGATTGCATCCGGTAAAGAACTTGGATATGACGTGGATTCCTGTGATGACGATGGCGCAGAGTTTTGAAATCTTGTCAGGGTAGAGCTTGATTGAACAGTAGGGAACATGTTATAGCTTTCATCTCCGGATTCTTCTTCTGTGGCAGAGCCTAGCGCTTCATCCTTCAGGGAAAGGTCATAATAATCCGCGGGTGTTTCTTCTACAAGAATCTGGGTTGATGTCGATGATTCCTTTGAAGAAGAGAAAGTATGTCCAGGAATCGAATGAGTTTGACACGAGGATCTGCGTGCCATCCAACTCAATCGTTTGACATCGACCAGAAACGCAGTAAACGTACTCAGCTTCCAGGGGTTCGTTGTCTATTCCTTGTGGTAGATCGTCAGTCAAGTTAGAATTGCACATCTCGTCAAGCTCTTTCTCAAATTGACTTTGGGAACTTGGAACGATTTCGTCGGAATGCACTGTGTCCTCAGGTGTGGAGGAAGACGAGGAATACAGTCTTCCCCTGTCCTTCCGAGGAGAAGCATAGAAGGGCAACACCAACTGACTTTGGGAAGATAGAATATATTCTTCCCCGTCATGAATCTCAATGAGCGACGTATCCAACGGGTTTCCAATAGGCGAACTAGGCACCGAAGAAGGCTGTTTTCCTTGGACAGTCGAAGTCTGATTCCGATCCACTTCATTCGCGACATGCGATAGTCCATGTGTGACTGTGTCCGGCAGTCGAGGTGCAAGAAGGACAGGAGAATGCGGAGATGTTGAGAATTCCGGATCCTCAGCCAAAAGTAATGTAGAGTCGAAGCAACCGTCTACCTGTGATTGTGATGAAGGTATCAACTTCTGAGATGGACGGTGATCGCGACTATAATCTTCATCCCGTTGGCCTTCCTTGACGGCCAATGATTCTTCGTATTCTGAAGAGAGAGGATGAATAGATGAAGCCTGAGACGGTTCAGGCGATGAGAGTTCCCATGAAGGGGTTAGTGATCGCATGCGACTTGGAGGTGACGGTTTAGAATAGACGGCACGACGGGGCATTGTGACAGGAGTCGGGAGGTCGGTTGTCCTTCGTCGTTTCGAAAGTAACGATTCTGCAAAAAATGGAGGTGAGGTGGGACGCGGTGTCCGCGTTGGTTGGTCTGTGTGGGAGACGAGGAACGACGGGCGTTTAGTTGTCAGAGGAGTCGGAAGAGGATTGGCATGTCGAGCAATTGGTGTTTCTTTGGAAGAGACGCGTAATAACGCGTCGACTGGGGATGGTGTGGCAGTAGGAGGCCCGATAGACTTCGAATTTGAAGATTCGCCCCGTTTGAGACTTGGGGTCTTTGACGTCTTTGACGTCCGCTGACGAGAGCCCCCAGCGCTTCCCTTGGTCTGTCTATCATTCGAAAAAAGCAGTTTCTGCTGCACTTTTGGTTCCTTGATATTGGAGGATTGCTTTGCTTCCGCGTCGTCCTGGAGTCGTGTTCGTTTTCGCATTTTCTTAGGTTTTTCCTTGGAGTTTATACGACGGAAAAAATTAGTTATGGGTTCGTCGTATGAGAATTGCATTTGGACTTGGTTGTGGTAAGGTTGAAAGAATCAGGCTGTTTGACGGAGTCAAATTCAAAGTGACGCAGACTTGGGATTATTCTTAAGCCTCGAAAGTTCACTAGCTCACATGTACAAGGATGAATGAATCCAAAATCTGCTATTTTCATCTACGTCAACACTTTCTTAGGCGTAAATTCAGACACGCAAAGAGGACACCCATCACTCAAGATAAACCCAATGCGCAACGGAACGACCCAAGGCAAGACCACGCCAACTACATCGTAATTAGTTAACCCACCACGATTCATCACAAAACCAAAAAAAACCGTAATCATAAACTGGATAATCGTCGTTGCGCGTTGCGTTTATCAGAAAAACAAAATACAAAGGAAAAGCTCAACCACAACTCTCCAATCACCCAGCCATCTGAACGTCCTCATCCGCCGTCGCCGTCGGCGCAGGCGCAGGCGCAACTACATCAGCATCCTTCTTGACCATAGCATCAAGGAACGGCTCAATAACCTCTCCCTCGAGAATGCGGAACGATCCGCCCGCGGGGACGTCTTTCTCCGATGCACCAGCTGGGCCGACGAGCCCGATCGACGTGTTCCTAATCGTGAGTTCCTTATCTTGCTGCAACGTCTCGCGGAGCGCGTGCAGCCCGTGGCGGATGAGGTCCTCGAGCGACGCTAAGAGAGATTCAACCAATGAGCTTGGTACCGCAAACGCAAACGCAAACGCAAAAAAAGGGAGAGAAGGAAAAAACGAACCATCTGCGAAGCTTTCATAGTGTTTCTCCAAATACGTCTTGGCGCTCTGACTCCGGGCGCCAATCGACATGGCATAATACTCGTACGAGTTTCCCGACGGCGAGAACTCGTAGAGGTGAGGACCAGTCTGGTCTTGCCCGATAACGAGGAACCCAACACCGTACGGACGGCGTCCGTACTCTTGCGTGTTCACTTGCGCTTCTACATATCCGCAAGACCAAACATCAGCTCCGAGTTTCCAAAGGGAGGGGGGAGGGGGAGGGGTTAAGGGAACCTACTGTCGGCGATCGCGGAGACTAGACGGTTGACGGGCACGGGGCGGTTAAAGACCATTTTCGAAGACATCGCTTGCTGCCGCATAAAGTTGCTAACGAGAGGGGAGGGGGAGGCGTTAGCAAGTCTTGAATATAACAAAAAAGAGTGTATCTAGAACACCCTCACCTGAGCACACGAGCATCAGATGTAAGACCCGCAATCGCGATACCAACATGGTCGTCTATTCGAAACATCTTCTGCTGGTACGAAGCCAGCTCGCCCGTCGATCGCTGTTACCGTCCCCTCTGAATCAGCAACAATACAATACCACCGTCGAGCCGTCTCAGACAGGCGCAAATGTTATTTAAAATCGCACCTTTAAAGCCAACAACACAGAATGCGTCTTGGAACGGAGACCCACGGCCGCTGATCCCTGCTTCACCGCTTCGAGCGCATACTCGACCTGGTGCAGTCGTCCTTGCGGCGAAAAGACGGTATTGTCAGAGTCGTAAGTGTTTCTGAACTGTGGATTCACAAGCCCGCCACGTAAGACCAGGTTATCAGGGCGAAAAGAAACGACTTGTGCGTACCATGGTTTTGTTTCGTTCAAATGAAGAGATTGGTTTCGAGGTGACGCGTCGTGCAATTCCTCGGCGTTAGCCGCGCGTGACCTTTCATTCCAGCCTCTTGCTATCTTCAAGGTTAAGGGGTAAGGATTTGCTACTAATTACTCCTTGATTCTTCCTTTTCCTTTCTAACTCTATTCCTATCCACATCTACCAAAAATTTCCGAGTGCATGGAAATAGAATTATTCTTTATTTGAAGAATTCTGTGGGGGCTATTGTCTAAAAAGGACTGAATCTCCTTATGCTTTATTTCTCACATATCAGGCCGTTGAGAAAATAGATTCTGTGAACAAAGTTAGGCATAAATGATCTTTTCATACACACAACATCCATTGAATCTATCGGTAACTTATTGGACCTAACAGATACTTTTTGATGTTGGCGGAACTTGATCATTCCACAGAGGTCGAGAGTTTTGTTGGCTATAGCTACTTGGTAGACACGAACATAACAACCCATCGAGAACGAAAAAAAAAAATACAAAAAACTTTCTCAATCATCGTTTTCTCCAAAACCCCCTACCTCCCCTTCTTCTCAACACGCCACTCTTTAAAAATCCCATCCAAACTCTTATAAACCAAATGCGACGGCAAGCACCTCACAATCTCACCCATCCTCTCCTCAACCTCACCTTTCCCCTTCTCCGGCTTCGCCTTGACCGCATACTCCACCGCCATCCTAAACATCGCCAGCACCGCAAGCGACACATGCGTCTGCTGCGCGCCGTGCGCGGAGCCATGCGAGAGCGCCGAGAGCAAAGGGCCCGACACGCTCGGCGCGGAAATCGCCGGCCCAGATTGATACGTCGCCGTCGCGCGTTCGCCCCGCACGAGACGCAAAAGTATCTCGAGGATATTGTCCGTATCTGACATGTGTGTCCTTAGGAACCGCTGTCGTTCGTTCAGCACGCCCGCAGGCGAGTTCGCCGCCCACCCGTCCAGAACAGTCCATATCGTCGGAGGCTTTTAAAAAAAAATCAGTTCGACGCGTAAAGGTGGTTGGGTAGACGGGTACAAACAGGATCGGGATCGACGACTTGGATTTTCTTCTCCCATCCCTCGGCTGCATCTCCGGCAACCCAGAACATGCGCCCAAACATACTCTTTAACCATTCTTGTACGTCACCTGATTTCGCCCATTTGGGCTCTGACAGCGGCCGGGCAGTGTCGAGGTACACACGCAGAGTTATAGTCGAAGGAATCGATGCTTTTGAGAACGGGGGCAACGTATCATCACATTCCGAATTGTCGCATATTGCCTGTAAAGGAAGATATGATTTAGTAAGATCCGAGAGACCTTCGACCTATGAAAAAAAAAAGCAATGAGACCAAGAAACCCGTCAAGAGCGTCAAAACGAACCAAAATGCCTCTAAGACCATCATCACCGTCTTTGACAATACTCAAGACGACTTCAATACGACCTTGTTGCCTAAAGAGCTTCAAAGACTCTACGACTTCAGCATCAACGACAAGCCTTCTGTTCCCACCAGCGTACGAAATCGAAAGACGATTCGCAGAAGGCATTCTCCCCGCTTTCGTTTCCGGCTTGTGGACAGACACGGTAGGCGAGCCTCCGTAAGCTGAAGTCGACAGCGTCGTCAGCGGAGACGCAGGCGGTTCCGGCAGATGGTCCATTTCCTGCGTCGCAGCAGCGTCAAGCGGGTCGATTTGCGTTTGAGTTTCCTCGTGCTCATGCTCGTGCTCGTGCTCGACACCATTCGCCGTCGGCGCAGTCCCATCGTCCGCGGGCGGCGCGGGATCGTCCAAGACCGACGTGGCGCTGACATTTATGTTTCCCGACGAGTCCTCGCTGGAGACATTCAGCAACGACTTGATAGCCCCAGCGACGCTGGACGGGTCCGGAACCTGGGTATCGGGCAACGCAACATGATCAGCATCAGTATCACGATCGTGTTCCCCACTGTAATTGCATTGGAAAAAAAAAACAAAACAGACAAATGTGAGAAACAGAGTAGGAAGAAAGAAATGGTAGTGTGTACGGACACAGATGAAATAAGAGACGTGGGCTGCGAGGACGCGATAGAGTCATCGACAGCAGTAGCAGACGCAGAGGCAGAAACGGGCACGGGGGCCGATGCAGAGGCGGGCGGGACGGGCTCAGAAATAGACGGGGAGTGGTCAGTGGGCCCGTGGTCAGCCACAGGGACTGTGGAGACATTGCACGCGCCCTCGGCATCAGGCTCAGGAGCAAGCTCACTGGTGGACCCGCCCTCTGGGGTCCACATGTGTACATCACCATGTGTATGTATGCCTTGAGAGAATGAAAAGTTAGTAGTGTGCGCGCAATGGCGGCCGAGGGGCTCTGCACACCAGAACATTGTTTCGTGGAAGCATGGCAAGGAAGAGGCTCACCGTTGTCAGGAGCGGGCACAGTGTCTTGCATGGCGTCGTCGTGTTCGACAGCTTTGACGACGTCGTCGGTCCCGGCCTCGGCTTCAGCTTCTGCTTCAGCTTCGGCCTCTTCGCCCTCGACGATGGCAGCCATGAGCCAGTCCTCGCTGGCGGTCTCGGTGAGGGCGCGGTCGTCGTTGATGGCGCGCATCTGGGGCGGCGGGGGGCGGGCGCGCTCTTCCTCGACATCGGGTTCGTCGTCCTCGAGCTTCTTGCGTTTACCTTTTCGGGAATCGGACGGGGGAAGAGAGACGGACGGGTTGTGGGGAATGGGGCGCGAGTCGTCGGCCGTGACGGGGGTGTGGAAGTATATGCGTATTCTGGAGGGCGGGGGCGTGTGGGCGTGGGAGTCGGAAATGTGGGGCGGTGCGGGGAGAGGATGGTGACGGACGACGGGCTCTGTTAGTTCGTGGTCCATTGCCTCCTCTTTGACGTCGTGTTGCTCGACGGGCAGGACACCCCAGGACCACGACAAGTCCGGGATGTCGAAGCCGATGATTTTAAAGTCTGTGAGGGTGCGTCTGTTTTCGTCTTTTCTGCCAAAGCCAGAGGACGGGCCGTCGCGGGCGCTGAAGGACGAGTCGTGGCGGGGTCTGCTGGGGCCCTGGTGCTGCCCACTGCGATTGGCGCGGAAAGAGCCGCCTCCAAACGATGGGCCGCCCGAGACGCCCCTGCGGTTCTGGTAGTCCTTGCCGCCAAAGCTGCCGCGCCCTCTGAGGGAGTTTGAGCTGCCGCCGCCACGGGGTCCCCCGCCCATGAAGCCGCCGCCGCCACCGCCGCCTCGGGCGCGTCCGCCTGACATGGCGCCGCGCGGACCGCTGCTGGGTGCGCCCCTTGCGCCACGCTGGGCCGGGGGGGGGCCTCCTCTTTGGGGGGGCATGGCGGCGCGGGGGCCCAGGGCGACATGGTTTGCACGGGGAGATGGACCGGAGAAGCCGAGATTCTGGGGGGGCGGTGGCGGGGGGGCCTGGAACTGGGGCGGGGGCGGGGGCGGCTTGGGTGGATCGAAGCGGGGGCGTTTGGCAGGGGGGAGGTGCTGCGGGGGCGGGTGGTGGAGATGACGCTGCTGCTGGGGCGGGGGCTGTGGCTGTGGCTGTGGGGGCGGGATGTGCGGGAAGAAGTGCTGGGGCTGCTGGACGGGATAGGCGCTGGGCGGCGGGGCGACACTCTGGGGGACGTAGGGCTGCGGGTAGGCGGCGGCGGGCTGGTACGGGTTGTAGGCCGGCGCCGGTGCCGGGGCGGGCGGGTGGTACTGCGCCTGGATCTGCTGGAGCTGCTGCTGCTGCTGCTGGCGCTGCCACTGCGCCCCGTACCCGTAGTTGGCGTACAGCGCACTCTGTTCTGCCGTCCGCGTCGGTGGCGCCGTCCACTGCCCCGCGTACGTCGCTGGCTGCTGCTGCTGCTGCTGCTGCGCCCAGTAGGCGGCGTAGTCCGGGGGCGCTGCCTGCGGGACAAACGGATTCTTGTTCATGCTGTCCAGTCTGCAATTTTTCCAGTTCCCCCCTTTCCAGCTCCGACGCTGCCCCCGTGGCTGTGCAAGTGTCCTTTTCCTCAACCACTTCCCTCTTCTTAAACTTGTCTGTCTCCTTCCTCCCGTCTGCGTTCCCTGCTCACGCCCCTTCTAGTCCCAAAAACTCAGATCACAGTAACGACCAATAAAATCATAGAAAACATGTCTTCTCCCCCTGCCCCCGACCTCCCCGCTGTCGCTCCCGACGTCCCCCCGGCCCCCTACAACCCTCCTCCCCCCGTCCCTCCCGTCTCCGCCCCCTCTGCCTCTCTCTACGTCGGCGAGCTCGATCCCTCCGTCACAGAGGCCATGCTCTTTGAAATCTTCAACATGATTGGCCCCGTTGCCAGGTTGCTTCATCTGTTTCATCTCTTTGCTTTTCTCATCATCATCCCAGCATCCGTGTCTGTCGTGATGCAGTCACTCGTCGCTCTCTGGGCTATGCCTACGTCAACTACCTCAATGCCAGTGACGGTACGTGTCTTGCCTCTGTCTCCCTTCCCGTCTCATGCCCCACAGGCGAGCGTGCCCTCGAGCAGCTCAACTACTCCTTGATCAAGAACCGTGCTTGGTGTGCCGCTTCTCATACTCACAAGTGTTGTCCTCATCTCCCTCCAGCCGTATCATGTGGTCCCAGCGTGACCCCGCTCTCCGCAAGACCGGCCAGGGCAACATCTTTATCAAGAACCTCGACGACCAGATCGACAACAAGGCTCTCCACGACACCTTTGCTGCCTTTGGAATCGTCCTCTCCTGCAAGGTCGCAACCGACGAGCAGGGCCGTTCAAAGGGCTACGGTTTCGTCCACTACGAGACCTCCGAGGCCGCAGACCATGCCATCAAGGCCGTAAATGGCATGCTTCTCAACGACAAAAAGGTCTATGTCGGTCTCCATGTTTCTCGCAAGGTTCGTCTTGCCTCTCCCGCTTTTGCCCTCCAATAACCCCCACTATAGGAGCGTCAGTCCAAGCTCGACGAAATAAAGGCGCAGTTCACCAACCTTTACGTCAAGAACCTCGACCCCGCCGTCACCCAGCAGCAGTTTGAGGATCTCTTCACCCCCTTTGGCACCGTCACGTCTGCGCTCCTTACCCTCGACGAGCAAGGCAACAGCAAGGGCTTTGGTTTTGTCAATTTCGAGTATCATGACCAGGCACAAAAGGCCGTCGAGGCCCTCCACGACTCGGACCACAACGGAAGGAAGCTTTTCGTCTCTCGCGCCCAGAAAAAGGCCGAGCGTGAAGAAGAGCTTCGCAGGGCACACGAGCAAGCCAGGATGGAAAAGCTCAACAAGTACCAGGGCGTCAACCTCTACATCAAGAACCTCGACGACGACGTTGACGACGACAAGCTCCGTGCCGAGTTTGAGCCGTTTGGGACCATCACCAGCGCCAAGGTCATGCGCGACGACCGAAACATCTCCAAGGGCTTTGGCTTTGTCTGCTTCACCACCCCCGAAGAGGCCACCAAGGCTGTCGCCGAGATGAACAACAAAATGATTGGCTCCAAGCCTCTCTATGTCTCCATGGCCCAGCGCCGCGAGGTTCGCAAGCAGCAGCTCGAGTCCCAGATTGCTCAGCGCAACCACATCCGTGCTCAGCAAGCCGCCGCCGCAGTCGGCGGGTTCATCAATGGCCCCATGTACTACCCTCCTGGCCCGGGCTACCCTCCCCAAGGCCGCGGAATGGTAGGCTACGGCCAGCCTGGCATGATGCCACCCCGTGGCGCGCGCTACCCTCCCGCCGCGATGCCCGTCCCTGGGTACCCCCAGGGTCCTCCACAGCCATACGGCATGCCCCCAGCGGGCTACTCCAACCGCGGTCCCCCGCGCCCCCCCGCTGCACGTGGTCCCGGCTCGTCGCCTACACAGCCCACCATGCCTATGCCCCGCACTAACGGCGCCCCGCCGCCTGTCAACGGCGCTCCTCGCGGTCCCGGCCCACAGGTCCCCCAGGGCCGCGCTCCGCCGCCTCTCGGTGGCCCTGCACCCGCTGGACGCGTGCCCCCGACCCAGCCGAGGGGCCCCGCTCCTCCTAACCCGCGTGGTCCTCCCCCACCTGGCGTCGCTGTGCCTTCCGCCCCTGCGCCTGTCCCCGTCGTCCCCATGTCCGTCCCTGTACCCGCCCTCGCGCCGGCGCCGGCGCCTGAGGCGCCCACTATCACTCCTGAGCAGCTCGCTGCTGCCTCTCCGATGGAACAAAAACAGATGATCGGCGAAGTACTCTATCTCAAGATCGTCGAGTGCGTATAAATTTCCTCTTCCTCCTCTTGATTTTGTTTGTTTTTAATTCTCGGTACTTGTTTAGGACACACCCTGATTTAGCGGGCAAGATCACTGGTATGCTCTTGGAGATGGATAATCATGAGTTGTTGCATCTTTTGGATGATCATGAGGCGTTGAATGGGAAACTTGCGGAGGCGCTTGTGGTTCTTAATGAGTTCAAGGGGCAGGAGGCGTAAGACGTGAGGTGAGGTGTGAGGTGGCTCTTTTTTTTTTTGGACCGAATGCGTTCGGCTCCGTCCGTTCTTTTGATATTTGTCCCTAGTCGTTGTTGTTGTTGTTGTTGTTTTTTCCCCCTTTACTACTTACTTCGTTATGTTTGTGTACTGACGAATTATGCCACTTGCTGACCTTAGACTCTCTGTCTGTCGCTTGTTCCTTTGAGCCTTTGTTCCTGTCCGTTCCTTGCTTTGGGGCGTATCAACGCTTGGAGGGTATTACTGATCAGTTGAGGGGTTTTCCGGGGTTTTCTTTAAGAAGACTTGCCCGACATTCGTTCTGGGTTAGGATTTTTATGTTTTTCGAATGGGTGTCGGTGGTTTTGATCCGCTTTTGAAGCATTCTTCTTCTACTGGGGGATTTTTTTGGTGGTCGTTGTTTTGCTTGTTTTTTTATATACGAGTTGCTAGACGCTCGGAACAACGACCGAGCCCCACACTTTACAGTGCGTAACGATATTTCCCTGTAGTGGGCCGAATAACCACGACAAACTAGAAAATACCCCCCCTTCTGTCCATTAGAAGCTAACATATGTAGATAGGTCTAGAGGACAATAGACCCACTAAGAAAAAAAAAAGAGTTGTTAGACGTTCGTTCTGTGTTGTGATTTTGAATGATCCGCTTTCCTTTCGAAGCGAACGGTTCTTCTTATCGGTGTGTGTGAATTGTCCACGATCGCAAGGGGTTTTGATGTGTGAGAAATGTCCCCTTCTGATTTGACGCGTCCACGCGCGCCCACCCCCCCGCGTCCCGCGTGGGTGTCCGGCTTTCCGTGTGTGTGTTCAGCTTTCCGTTTTCCCACACATATACTTTCACTTTCGCTTTCACTTTCACTTTCACTTCCACTTTGAACCTCGAACCTTTGTCATGTCAACCGCTGGAAAACCCATCGAGTGCAAGGCGGCGGTATGTTGGGGCGCCGGGCAGGATCTCAAGATCGAGCAGGTACAAGTCGCGCCGCCGCGGGCTCATGAAGTCAGGATTCAGATCCTTTGGACGGGTGCGTAGCGCAGTTGCATTGCGTTTTTTGGTTTTGGTTGTGCTAGACCCCTGATTTTTGGAGGGTTGTAGGTATTTGTCATACGGATGAGTATACGCGTAGTGGTAAGGATCCCGAGGTGGGTGGTTTCTCTCCCCCCGTGCCCCTCCTTATCTTTGATTTTTGATATTTGATATTTGATCTTTGATCTGACGATGCGTGTTTTTTGGTCTAGGGTCTCTTCCCTGTTATCCTTGGCCACGAGGGCGGTGGAATCGTAGGTGTTTTTGGTTGATAATTTGGAGATCGTGTGCGATCTTTCGTTATCGTTAGGTCGAGTCTGTCGGTGAGGGCGTCACGAACGTCGCTGTCGGCGATCACGTCGTTCCTCTGTATACTGCTGGTTCGTGTTTGTCCTTACCCCCGTCCTCGGCGTCTGGGTTAATGGGTGATCAGAATGCCGCGAATGTAAATTCTGTAAGAGTGGCAAAACGAATCTTTGTGGAAAAGGTGAGCCCGCCCCTTGCACTTCCATCTGTACTGAATTAACGGTGATCTTTTTTTATTCGATTTCTCGTTCAGTACGTGCGACACAGGGAAAGGGGTTGATGCCAGACAGCACCAGTCGATTCACCATCAACGGCCAGCCCATCCACCACTTTGTTAGTTATCACTAAATCTCATCCTCATTCTTGTCCATGACGTCATTTCATTGAAACCAGATGGGCACGTCGACGTTTTCGCAGTACACCGTCGTCGCAGACGTATCGGTCGTTGCGGTCGACAAGAATGCGCCCCTTGAGAAAGTATGTCTCCTCGGATGCGGCATCACCACCGCTTGGGGCGCAGTCGTCAAACAACCAGGCATCAGTACGTCATTCACCCTCCGTCACTTCAGCCGTCTTGATTTCCCCCCCTCCCTCTTTTTATTTATCTATCTATAGAGAATTCGACCGTCGCGGTGTTCGGGTGCGGCGCAATCGGTCTAGGCGTCATCTCCACGTCCGCGCTCGTGGGCGCGAGCAGGATAATCGCAGTCGACACTAACCCCGGCAAACAAGCATGGGCGACCAAGTTCGGCGCGACGGATTTCGTCAACCCCACACAGCTCCCTGAAGGAACGAAGATCCAGGACCACCTCGTTGATATCACCGATGGCGGCTTGGATTTTACGTTTGATTGTACTGGAAACGTACGTCCGTCCTTCTTCGGTTGTGGGAGACACCTTTTTCTTAAGTTTCTCTTTTTTTTTTTTGTCTAGGTTCAAGTCATGCGAGCGGCTTTGGAGGCTTGTCATAAAGGATGGGGCGTTTCGACTGTTATCGGCGTGGCGGCGGCTGGACAAGAGATATCCACTCGTCCGTGAGTCCTCATTGTATTTTGACAGAATGTTAGCGCTGATGTGCATTAGTTTCCAACTAGTAAGAAAAAATGACCCCTGTATAGCGTGCACACTAAGCTAAACCACTTTCTTTGATCATTAGGTGACTGGACGCACTTGGCGCGGTACCGCTTTCGGCGGTGTCAAAGGCCGCACTGAAATTCCCGGACTCGTTAAAGGTATGCTGGATCGCAGTCCATTAGAATCGAGTTCAATTCCATCTTGTACTTGATTTTTTAGATTACCTCGATGGCAAGGTCAAAATTGACGAATACGTTACCCACCACCGCAAGCTCGACGAGATCAACGCAGGGTTCCACGATATGCACGTAAGCTGATCTCTCTCTTTCGTTTCTTGCATTTGTATCATCCTTGTCGTGTAGGGCGGTGATTGTATCCGATGCGTTGTGGACATGGCTTAAACGGAACAAAGGCGCAAAGGTGGTTTATTAGGTATATGGCAGCAGATTGTATGTATGTAGCATAAACAGTGACGCTATCCGAATCATTTCCTGGGTAAATCGATACGTTCCGCTGTTACGCAGTAACCGTATCCGGGGTAAGTAAACTCTGCCTACACTCCTTGATCAATCATAACTCGATCAGGCTTTGCGCCCAGGATTGCCCGCCATAGCACTCTGAGGGCAATGTGTACTTCTCGTCTTCTGACCCCGCTTCTTTTCCACAAGAGTCTGACTACCGCCAACACGCACACTAGAAACGAGACGTCCAAGCATAATCGCCTGATAATCATACGTGTGGGCGACCGATCCTCGTTCTTCGCAAAGAATGTCGCGAGCTCCCGCATTTTATCTAAAACGCGCGCAAGAGGGTTCACAACGAGGGACCACATGCCCAAGTCGTCACGGTCCCAGAAAGGACCATGACCTTCATGAGGGCTGTGTCGACCTCTAGGAGAGCCTAGATGCCTCAGGGTCAGGGAAGTATTCGATCGAGATAATGATAAGCTAGTTTCCAAGGAATCAATCCTCTCGGTCAAAGCCGCAAGATGGACTTGCACATTTTCGATCGCGCGTTCCAAGGTTGGGTCTGAGCCAGGTCGCATGGAGCCGAAGGGTGCAAGAGGCTGTTGAGGCCCACGGTATGGTCTATGAGGAGTATACGAAGGCGTTCGTGTGGGAGTTGCAGCTTCTGCACGAGAGGGATCGGATATACCGACGTATGAGCTCATGGTTGGATTAGAAGGCGACGATATGGGTGAAGGATCTGCAAAAGCAGAGGGTGTTGCAAAATCCGGTCGAGGTTGAGAAGAAGGAATGCCTTGTATTGGTTGCGGTGAAACGACAACAGACGTGGCCAGGGGCGTGCGATACCTGTGGGAGGATAGTGAAGATGACGGTCGGTTTGAATGCGATTGAGACATGGCTCGCTCGTGCTCAACCACAACAGGAAGGTCCCGAGCCTCGTCGTCGCCTTCAGAGACATCACCCTCGTGGCTGATTAATTGACTTTCTCTCGGTCTAAGAAGATTGCGGGGAGGATGAGAAGGTTCTTCGTCATCGGAAACCGTAGATCCCGAGGTATCAGAATCCGCAGACCGGAAATGGGAGTCTGCCATACAGTTGAGCAAAAACCATCCAGAAATCATGCTTTGATACCCACGACTAGAAGAGAGATGTGTAAAGTCTCCGTAGTTTTCTAGCTCTTGCACCAAAGACATTGCCATGGTCTTGTCAGAGTACTTTCGAAGTACCTACAGTCAAATGTCACAGAGGGAATTCAAGCATTGATTTGTTACGTACCTTCAATAAAGCATCGACATATAACCATTTGGCTTCCAGCGGGTCTAGGTCGCGATGCTTGGCCCATGCATCCCTGCATTCAATTAATGATTGCAAGTAACAAAGAGAAATCTTTGACGTACCACTTAGCACGTCCTAGCATATCCCATATTCCTGGACGTGGTGTCTTGACATTACCAACAGTAGCTATTCCAACTTTTAGAAAGTAGTCACGCCACCAGTTCGAGACACACCCTGCTTGTACAAACTGCAAAAATCACGATAAAGACTTGTTCAAGCCACATGAAAGTTGCAGTACCCACCTATACATGGTCAACTTTTCTTCATAGTCTGTTTGAATTGGGCCAGTCTTTGGTAAACTCTGGACAATCTCCACAGCACGATTAAATTGAGCGTCAATTACTTCAGAAGACGCCATTATTTGATGTTGACGTTCAAAAGTATCTTCAAACCCCGATCTTACGCCCCTCTGAAAGAGAAAAAAGGTACAAAAACTGGACGAGAAAGATGAAGATTGAAGGAGACTTCGGTAAGGGCAGACGTGAACACGTGAATTTGAGAACCCGTAATCACGTGTCGAGATTCCATTTACGAGGTGCTGTGTCTGGTCACCTCAATCTCGGAAACATGTTTTTACGCATCCATTCTCATGGCAGTCGACATGCAGCCGTCTGTGTGCTTGAGCTGCAGCTGTTTCAGGGGCGTCTTGCTATTATCAATTCGACTGATTCAGTAGGCTGCTATCTGCCTGATGTATACTTCAAGAGGATATCCGTCTACGTAACATCATTCATGCGACGACACACGGATTTCACGAGGCTGGTGCAAATTTCCTGAATGGGTTCTCACTATTAAGAATAAACCAAGCAAGAAGTGGAAATTGAGCGGAAAAACTTCATAAGTGAAAACCCAATCTTGGCTTGAGCTTTCTTGTTACACTTGTTCAGGTAGTTGTAATTCCCTTCTCGATAGCAATACAATTTCGCTGTTGTCTTTTGAAGCCACCATATGCAAGATTGAACACGCATCTGTCCTGGTGTCGTATCTATCCCCTTTCCTAAAGGTATAAGAGCCCGTGATTCTGAACGATAGAAAGACACAAGTCGGCCCTCGTGTAATATTTCGTTTACTCTTCTGCTCGCGACTCTCGCCCTCGTGAAGTTGAAATGCATAAGTATTCCATTCTGATTGCATGGCCCTAGAAGACTTGTCGGACGGTTCCTCTGACTTAGAGGTTAGTTATGTGACTATAATGATATCTACTTCCGCCGATTCATAGAAGCGTTTGGGAAACAGGCTGCCGCTGCTGCAGTGAATATCAAAGTAATGCACTTTCTGGACCATCCTTGAAGGGGCATATACATGATGCTCGTACTTAGGTCTACTTCCATGCTGTTGGTAAGGATGCCGCTTGGGTCACCTGCTACGTCCCATGCGTCATATTGGTTATTACTGCCAACGATGACCTCCGACAGAAACTCCAACTTCAACGATCAAATCGTTGTTATCAACGAGGCATATACTGCCCTTAATATTATATGGACCTTGGCCAACACCGTCCGCACGATCAATTTTCGCGGCAGACGGCTATAAGGAACGCTCTCCGACAGGGTGTCACCGCCAACGTCAACGTCAAGCCTGTGGTACTAAATAACTTGAAACATTTTTTGGTCAAAGTTTATGTGAACTCCCAGGTTTTACCTCGTCCCGGTTCTGCTTTACTCGGTTGCTCGACCTTCACTTCCAACTATGCTGGTGCCCCTACTGAGGATGGTCTTATCGTGCTCTACTCTGGTTACATACCGTCGTGTCACTCTCCAAAGGCCGCATTGGCAAGCCTTTGTTTCAATGTGTCAAATACTCTTTAAACATTATCTGTTTGAATGCCGGTGACCTCAAGACTCCAAACGCCGGCGTCAGACCATTCTCATAAGTTTACATGCGACCTTCATGGCTTCTTTTGTTTTTTTGGGGGGAATTGGGTTAAACGCACCAGACAGGCTTCTCTATTGCCGCAGATAGTCAGTCTGCTGGGTATGGGGAACTCTGCTAGTCATCATACTCCTTATTTTCTAGAAATTGTCACCAGTGACATTTATTCGGCTTCCTGCAAGATTCAGTCACTCGTCAATCTACTGTAAACGTCTTTCTAGAATTCGATGTTAATCTGACTTGTCCATGTCGATTCTGATCATCGCCTTACGTTTTGCCCTCGAACCGGACACAGGTCTTCCGTGGAATGGCCGTCATTACATCATCTGCCGTATTCGAAATTACCTGAGTCGTTCTTGTACCGAGCTCGATCCGTTCTGAATGTCCGCGCGCTTGTTGGCAGGATCTGTATCCGGTTGTATCCCTCGTGGTGCTGTCCCGTCAAACGAGGACCTTACTTACTTGGTAACTTTCGGCAACTCATTTTTAAGGGTATAAAGAGACGGGTTCTCAGAGAAGGATGAAGCATTTCTCAATCCTTGCGAGCGGACACTTCCGCTACTGCCAGAGGTAACATGTTACCCTTTGTCAGACTCGCTCTTCTGTTGGTCAGCTTTGCCTTGGTCGGTCTGGCAAATGCAAGGCATGTGCATTTGGTTATACCTCCACCAAATGATCAGTGAACCAAGTCCCTCAGAACTTGCGGAACGGATTTGTCGGATGCTGAGATTTTGGCAGCGGAGAATCACTTCCAAGCCAACAAGATCATTCAAAGCGACGTCTCGTCTTCTGCGCGTAAGGCAACAATTAATGTCAATTTTCATGTCGTTAGCAAGAACAAAACTGTTGCCGGGGGCAATGTCCCGTATGTTCTTTGTCCAAATTATCTCAGTCAAGCTCGCAACCCACACGAATTGACAGTAACAGTCAAATAATGGCGCAGATCAATATTTTGAACAAGGCATACTCACTCTCAGGTATTACCTTTGTTCTGAAGAGGACCACGCGCACTGTCAATCAGACCTGGTTCAACTTGGTTGGGCCTGGAACTTCAGAACAGACGGAGATGAAGAATGCACTTCGTTCAGGAAGTGCCGCAGACTTGAACGTATATACCGTTGGGTAGGTACGAAAGTCCTCGTCCATCTGCCATAGAAACCAATGCGGTTTTGCCTCTTTTCAAGTTTTAATACCCTGGATTGGTATGGACTGTTAGGGTACTCCACATTTCCATTAAGTTACTCCAAGAATCCAAAAAATGATGGTGTCGGTGCGTGTTTTCCCAGCTCTAATTGGAAAACATTGTTCTAGGTGCCATTTCTAGTTATCAATTTCAGAGCCTTACCTGGTGGAAGAGAGACAAACTACAATCTTGGGCATGTATGTACATTGTTTTTCATATCCTATGAGAAAGTTATGAGCTACGTGCTTGCAGACATTGACTCACGAAGTTGGTCACTGGGTTGGGCTTTTCCATACTTTTCAAAGCGGATGTGACGGGAATGGAGATTACGTCGAAGATACACCTGCAGAGGGTGAACCTGCTTTCGGATGCCCCGCAGGACGTGATACCTGCCCTGGCGGCGGCAAAGACCCTATCCGTAAGCTCATTTTCGGTCTATTGCACTTTTCTTCCGACTATCTTCCTAACCAGACAACTATATGGACTATACCTACGATTCCTGCATGACCGAGTTTACCTATGGTCAAATAAAACGTATCAGAGAACAAATGGCCACCTACAGGAATTGCACAATTCCCAAGCTGTAATCATAGCCTTCGATGACGACCCATTAATATGTGGGACAGGGGAGACAATGTGCTTGGCGTATGTACACCTTCTTCGAACCATGCGCGAGGACCCAAATGCATCTTATGCCTCGATTCACTCTTTTCGAGGAAAATTCGAGGAAAAGAGATTTTGGATGAATGAAGATTCTTTGTGCTCACTGGACAGTCATTTGCTAGAGCCTCCTATCGGCATTAGAGCGTTGGCTTCGAAGGACATCCTCACGAAGCTGCAAGACCACGGGATCTGTCGGTCATCATCTGATTCTTTGCTTGGGTGATGTGGCGCCAGCTTTGGTAACAATAATCCTTTGAGAAATACTTCTCAACAAATTGAATGTAGTATATCCAAAGAAGGTTGACGAAGTCCCCTTCCACCATATGCTACACTACTTGGTAAGTCCCTTCTCTGGTGACAAGGCTTCTCCTTCTGTACATGAGTTAGTACAAAAGACTGCTTTGCAGGCAAGATGAAACGAAACAACCACTCTCTCAGCCTCTAAGCATTAGTAGTCTCCCGTAGAATGTTCATCTCTCTTAATTTTGTACTCTTGCTTGGGATTATATTCGCCTTCAAACAGAGTGCTGCCAGGCGAGTACTTGATCGAAGACTTTCGACAGCTTTGTGGCTCATCTCTGACGAAGGAAATGCGGGTCAACGCCATCCGAAGCTCAGGTTATCGCTGCGGAAGCTCATTTCCAGGCGCATAAGCTTACCCTAGAGTCTTTCTACGGCGGCAGGCCGGTGGTAATCAACGTCTATTTCCATCATATCCTGAAAGCTAAGAGCGAGGATCCTGCTGTTGGATACATCTTGTACAAGCCTCCATCCAGCTTTGTAAGGCGAGGCCATTGACGCTTTCCATAGTCCGAACCAGACCGAGGCGCAGATGAAAGTCTTGAATCAGGCTTATATGACCGCGGGAATCAGCTTTACTTTGGTCAATACTACGTACACTGTCAATAAGGATTGGTTCGACAAGGTGGGTCCCGCTAACAGCTTCCAGACCGAGATGAAAAAGTCCCTTCGCCGCGGAGGAGCTGCCGATCTCAACGTGTACACTGTCGGGTAGGAAATGTTTCTGATGAGTGCAACAAATGATTCATGAGAGTCATTCAGATTTGAACCACAGGGCGGTGAAGGTTTGTTGGGATACGCTACATTCCCGAGTAGTTATAAGAGAAACAAGATAGACGACGGTGTCGGTATGAATCTGTAATTTGTTCAGGACCTAGATGCATCTTGACACAGGAAAACTTGGTGATCTATTCTAGTCATCCTGTATTCCACCTTACCTGGTGGAGTAGCTGAACCATACAACCTTGGACAAGTAAGGTAGAGAAGCTCTCGAGAACATGCTGGACTAACCTGGCGAATAGACCTTGACTCACGAAACGGGCCATTGGGCCGGTCTTTACCACACATTCCAAGAGGGATGCTCAGGCAACGGCGACTACGTCGACGATACCCCGCCAGAGGCAAGTGCTGCGTACGGCTGTCCCATTGGACGGGACACCTGCCTAAGAGACGGTCCAGACCCCATACGTAAGATTTTACTCTACAATCGCACTGTTTCTTTGAAAGATTTTCTGACGCGTGTCGTGTAGACAACTTCATGGACTACTCCGATGACAGCTGTATGACTGGATTCACGCCGGGCCAAATCGACCGCATGAGAAGCCAGATGCTAACGTATAGAGGCGTTGACATTCCAAAGAGTGCAGACCTGTAATTAGTATGTAGAACAACGAGCATGGAGTTTGATCTAGTGTACTTCAATGGCTTGTACCAGCTACCTCGCAATTGTCCCACCTCCCAAAGGAAGGGCATATCTTGCTTGGTTCGTCGTATTTGACTTGATTGGCAGGTTTTGTGTCCTCTTATATCTAGGTGGATACCTGACTTATGCTACGGTATGACTATTAGTTGTTAGCAAAAACCAGAAGCGAAGAAAAACACCTTTCTTCACAACCGAAGGACCTTCATCCCAAGTGTATTTTAGAGAGCCACCAATTCGCTGTTCTCTAGGGCTGACAAGTTTGTCTTAACAATGGTGTATTAGTCAAAAGTACGATGATTAAGGCTTGCATCGAGAACATACTTTTCCAATAGAGGAGCCCCCAAGCCTTCCCGTGCTTTCCCTCACATTTGAACTTGGACCGTGTTACTAGCCAATAGCTCCCCTCGATCTGTTTCACACCCCACCGCGTCTGGTGAACAAGCCTGCCGACACCGCCATCCGAAGTTCGTGAGAGGACTTCGTACAAATTTCCAGGCCGTTTGACGAGCGAAGGGGGAAGTTCACGCGGTAGCAATTGCTGTATTGAATGGAGGACCTTCGACCGGACAGGTGTCCATAACATGATGAGCAGAAGAGAACAGAAAATTTTAAACTCAGCCACTCTGCTGTCAACTCCCATGTGGATTGTCCGCCGATGTCCCCGACAATCACTGCTACCACTCTATACACCGAGTTACACTGCGCTTCGTCTGCGTAGGAGGCTTTTCAGTGTCAAGCACGAAACGGACGAGTACGGCATTCCCCTCAAACCGACATGGTCGGTTCATGAACTGCTTTCTTCTTATCCGAAGCCGACACTTTCGTCCGCAACCTTGACACGACTTCATGAGCTCTCTGCCCTGAAACCTCCAGAAGAGGGATCATTTGAGCAAGAAAAGTTGAAAGGAGAGATGGAGGAGCTCATACGACTTGTTGAGGCGGTGAAATTAGTTGATACTGAAGGTGTTAATCCGACAACCTTTGAGCTTCCTGACCAGCAGGCAATACCATTTGAAGATGAACCGTCCGGCCGTTCACTCTTACAAAACGCAATGCGCACTTTGGATGGTTTCTACGTTGTTGATTCGGACAAAAGGAGGCTTTAAATTGGACATCGGTCTCCTCTAATAGTTCGTAACTCAATTGTTTGCAATTAAGTGCGTCAGTCTCAGTCTCTCTTTCTCACCATTCTTATGCTTGATCATCTAGCGATGTTCATACAAAATGGGAAGGCTTTCGTAGATGAGGTATATGGCAAAGAGGCCTGTCCTGGTCGTCATGGGTTCTCATTCATGAAGAGGGAGCATCTAGACTGTTATGACCGCCGGTAGAGCCGAAGCCACCTGATCCTCTGAGAGTCTCGTCGAGATCCTGATCATACCGTATTAAGCAGTAAGTTACTCATATAATTAGATCTTCACCTTGACTTCGAGAATCTCTGGTGTGTAGATTTTCTCAATAATGAGTTGTGCAATGCGATCGCCCTCTTTAACTGCCCAATATAATGAGGGTGCAATAGTAAACCAGGTCATGTCAAATTACCTTCAAAATCTTTGTCTGAAAGGTTGAATAACAACACGAACACGATGCCTCGATAGTCGGCATCTATGACGCCAGCGCCAGTATCGATCATGAATTTTGAAGCTAGAAAATTTTAAGGACTATGAAAAACGATGGAAACTGGGCAGACGAACCGAGTCCGCTTCGTGGTGCAACACGACCATATGTACCAGCTGGCACGGCAATAGAAATCTGCGTGTCAACAAGCGCTTTTCCATGCGCAGGAATGACTTTGTCTTCAGCACTTGGGGAAATCAGGATTGTACAAGAACACGTCGAAATAGCCAGCGTACCTGTAGAGATCGTAGCCGGCAGCCAGTGGGGAACCACGTGTCGGGACCCTTGCTTTTTCAGAATGACGCTTGATAAGGAGGTTAGAAGTCGGTGCAAGAGACTCTTCGGGAGACATTTTCCTCTTTTTGAGCTGTGGTGTTTCGTCTGACATGGATGGGAAAAGAATTCGACGCGTCGATCGGAGCTGAAATACTAGAGCGTGTCAACTCCGCATTTACTCACGCCGCCTCTCCGGGTATGCCAGCAGGACCCGGGAAGCTCCCGGCAAAACTTGTCCGCAAAATAGCGGATTTGAGGCGGAATTTTTGCCAAATCTAAGTCCCGATTTTGCGGATTTGAGGCCTCTGGAAGGCAACCTTAGTCCGCAATATTGCGGATTTGAGGCCGGCAGGGAGAGATTTTTGGCAATTTGGCACAAGATTGATTCTGAATAGTCCGAGGCAGTCTGATTCCTTAATTTGACGTGTATGACAATTTTCAATGTAAATTTACGTATCGAGTTGCTACACAGAAGCTAGCTCGAAAAGTTGAACGTCGCCAAACCTTGCTTTGATATTCCGAGAAAAAAAAAGAGACTTTCCCTTTTTGGACATATGCTGTCCGTTATTGCGGATTTGAGGGCCCAAAGATAGCGGATTTGAGGCCGAAATTTTGGGA
>JAGGAT010000522.1:0-25954 GCA_017657195.1 Termitomyces sp. T70a | reverse complement strand
CCGGAGGTTGTGGCTAATCACACAACTGGCAGAGGGGAATCCAAAGTATATTAAAAGGTAAATATAACAAGAATAGTAAGTAGGTAAATACCTGGCAGAGGGGAATCCAAAGAGAACAAGTCTAAGGATCCCTCTGCCAGAGTCCGAGAAAATAAACATAGGTCACATGTCTGGTGGCTGTGCTAGCTCCGGACTAAAGTGCTAGCTCCAGACTAAAGTAAGTAATCAATGGAATAATGTAAGTATGGGAACACCAGGAACCACTTCAGTTGTATACAAAACCTCACATGTAGCAGTAGAAAAGAATTGAACCTATTAACAGTGTTGACAGTCTAGTCCCTTGGCAGCAGCCAGAACAAGCAACAAAAACTCACCAAAGCCCAATACCACAAATGTGAGTGGAGGTGATAGTGGTTGTTGTTATCACATGAAACATTATTATTTAAGTGGGGCATTTTGAAAAAAATATTATACTAATTTTATATATCACAAAGAAGACTCAAGGATTAGTCATTCTGGTGCTATCACTTGCAAGACATCCAATGTGACTGCATTTTTCCAAATTATGCATATTGACCAAATCAAAATAATACATAGAAGGGCATCTAGCAATGGATCAAGGGTTTCCAATGGCCCTAGTTTGAAGGGATGATGATGATGATGCTTTTTTATTTATAGAGACCTATTTTATACATGCAATTCTGCTTGGATACTTGTGTCCTAGGTCCCATGGTATAGTAAGGTAATTAAAGTCTTGACTTATCTGCCATTAACATGCTGTCCCAATTTTCTCTTGACCCATCTACTCTCAGCAATGCTTGCTGGTGTTCAGTTGGTGTAGGCCTGTGAAGACCAATTGCCTGATGGCTCCCTCTAACCAAATCACCTGGTAAGGTCCCACAATACTATAACCTCCCCTGCACCTGGATGGTATTTTCTGGAGATCAATCCCAAGATTCAGAACCTGCAACAGCATGGACCAGCATGGAGGGGCTGATGACAGCCTGCTGCCTGCCAATTTTGACCCAACAATAAGCAGCTAATCAAATCAAACCTACTATCCTGACTTCAACAGCCATACCAACCCATCCAATGGACTACACATTATGTCAGCAGCCTGATTGAATTATTGACACCTTCTTTTTCCACCCACCCATACTAGGACACACTTGCTTAGCAAGTTTAACCTCTTTCAATTTTGTCCCACTGGACAACCCTAACTATTTTTCCTGTTTTGGACAGGAGTGCAGTGATCACATTGCTTCATCAAGTCATGTGCTGATTGGTCACCCAAATTATAGCCTGCACAACAAAGCCTCCCTAGTCAACACATGTGGGTGGTGGCTTCCTGGCACCATTGAAATAACCCATGTAGTGTTTAAGGTGTTTTACACCCAGGCACACTCAGCCAGGAGTCAAACCCCCAACCTTGCACTTGGGAGTCAGGTGTGAGGAACACAATGGTACCAGCTGAGCCATCATGCCCCCCTAGATTGAAGGGAATTGGTCAAGTAGTTGAGGAGATATGGCTTGCAGGAAATACACTGTTGCAGGTGCAAGTTTTGTTTCTGGCCATGCCATGCCAGTCAACTATTTTGAAATTGGCAATTACTGGATGCTGGTTTTGCAAAAGAACATTGTTCCCTGCACCCAGTGAATAAATTGAATAAACCTGCATTTAACTCATTAAGGTTCTTCACGCTTCTGACCTTGTTTTGATTTTGATTGATATGATCTCCGTTCTTCCTGTGATTTGCACTTTCAACCACAAAAAAAAAAGAAAATTGCAATCAAACAAAAAGATGAACCCCGAAACGGCTATATATCATTTTGTCGAATAGCCAGGAGGCTGTTGTAAGCGACATCGCTGGTTCTCGACTAATCGTTGCTTCTCTTCCAGTTCGGTAATGCGCAGCTTTAAAGCTTGGATAAGTTGTTCTGCACGAACACCCACATCTCCAGAATGATTGCGAGCCGATTGAGCTGGAGCGTCGCCGGTCTTTAGTCGGTCCTGTTGATGGTAGAGTGTTCTTGTCTCTCTTGAGATTTCGAAAAGCTGCCCTGGATATGACAAGTCATGGGTATGTTCTTAACTACAATGGTAACATACTTTTCTTGTCCACGGGTTCAACACGATTCCCATCGTAGGGAAGAGGAACGAGGGTAGGAAGAGATGATGATATTCGGCGTCGTCGGCGCAGGATTATGACGGTGAAAAGTATCAATGCTGCCAAAACAACCGAACCGCTGATTGCACCCCCTATGATTGCCCCAACAGGAGCTTTCTTGCTCTGCGAGACTGAAATAGTTGTGGTCGGAATCGATGATGTTGGTTGCGAAGGAAAATGCGGAGACGGAGACGGAGACGGTCGGGCAGACCCAGGATTGGAAAACCCTGTATGGACTTGTGTTGTGTTGGAGGTTTCCATGGTCATGGTCATTCCTGATGATAACGGAATCCTCGTCGCTGGGATCGTGGACCTGCTCTGAGAGGTAGAAGAGAGGCTAGAAGAAAGGCTGGTAGTACAGTGAATATTTTCTCTGACAATATAAGGAACGACATACGAATCGTGCGTGGTTGTCTCACCGGATGATGTAGGGGACACAGGAAGTTGGATCTCCAAAGGAGCTGAATCGAGAATTGTTGCAGGCGATGGAGAATATCCTCTGCGAACCCCAAAGCACGCTTTTCAGATTGAAAATTTGTCGAGTCAACGTCGATAGGGCTCACTCTCGTACAGCTTGTATCACACATGATACACTTGAGTACAATCAACAAAACGTAAGTTCAAGTGAAAGCTCATTGCTCACAGGGAATTCAAGGAGTTCGCTTCGAATGGTAAACGGAACGTAGTCGATGGTTGAAAAGTATCGATTCGTTGGGAGACCAGACCGGGAGATTTATCAACTCCTCTACAGTCTACAATCCACAAGTTGAATTCTTCCGGGTCACGAATTCTGTTGCTGTCCCAGTGTACCGACACTTCATTATTCAGCGTTTTTACATCCGTGAAGGAGAAAGCAAGAACGATATCAACCGAGGACTCTGTCATCGCACTTTCATTGCCTAAACTGTCAGAGTATGCGTGCTGGTGAAAACTCCTCGTACAGAATACCAAGGCTAGACAGAAGCCGCATTTCGGAGACTAAAGAAAAATACTGAGTAGTGGCTGCACAAAGTGACTGCAAACCTCTTGCTTTATTGTAAACGATAATTGTTAATTTATAGAATGATATCATTCCAGTTGCCACGAAATGTGGCACTAATTGGGATGATTTTGGGTGCCTGAAAGTCGGGGAAACCGGGGGCGTTACGTGGAACGCTTGGAAAAGCGCAACGTCACTAGTGTTAGTGATGATAGTGAAGACGGCAGGAGCTTGAAAGATAATCATTACATACACTGATCAGCACTGTTAAGGTTTTCCCTTTCACGCCGGTGTTCCTTAAAATGATCTTACGCCGCCAGTGTTGACAGGAGAGATTTAGTAGCGAACAAATGAAGCTTCTGCGCTTTGGGATGAAGAAGACGACTGGCTGGGGTGAGATTGCATATCTCGACATAGGGAAGGTAGAGTGATTCTATCTGAGGGTGACATTTCCCGTTAAGAATTGATTTTTTCAATATAATACAAAGGAATCGGATGCAATAGTTCAAAGACTACCATGCATTCCACGACAGCTTGGACCAGTGTTGGTATACGCGTTGCTTTGTATATGGATGTGTTAGCCGACTGATATAACAGGTCAATGCGGAGACTGAAGTGCTCACCTGTAGAGTTGACCGTTGTTAGGATATATCAAACGGCTCCATAACGGAATGTTCGTCTACTCTTTTCAGACGTGATGATACCGGGGTGCGGTCGGAATAAAAATGTCAAGCAAGCCAGAAGAAGCTGAAGTACTAGTGTCCACATGATGTCTAGAGAAATGAACTCAGATAATGTTCCCCAATGGAACTTTGCAGTCATCTGGGTCCTGAAACGAGGACTAGTGACAGAGATCCACCGTAGCACAACCTGTATTGTGGAGGGCAAGATGTCGACAGATGATCACGTCAGGTTTATAGAAGGCGACTGTCGATATGACAGTGGCGAAGGGTCCTAGATCACGAGAATGAATCAGCTTCTTAAAGCTTAATGAACAGTCCTATGATAATGTATCGACCTGACCTTACCTCAATCAGGTTTGTTCCCATTTTCTCCCAGGCATCACATGCATCCTGCCAAACAATGCACGCACGGTCAGATATCTCCCCGTCTACCCTCATCTCCACCTGACCGACGCGTCGAATCATTTCACACTTGAATCCGAAATGTTCAAACTCATATGCAGGATCTCAAACGGTGTCATTTTGAGGCCCGATCGGCCCTGGGCAGACGACGGTAAGCACTCTGCCCGATATACCCCACAAAAACTGAGAAACGCGTTGCGCGTGTCTAGCTACGTCCAATGCGCCGACGAAAGGGAAGAAGAGGCGTTTGGAGTGCAATGCCGATGCTGAGGTTGCGGAGGAGATGAGGACGAAGAAGATCAGAGGGGAGAGCGACACGCCCGAAACGAAGACGCCGACGCCCCATCCTGAGTCCCAACCTGAATCTGAACCTGAATCTGAACCTGAACCTAAGCAGCAGAAACAGGAGGAGACGAGCGTCAAGGAGGTAACGAAGGGCGTCGAGGAGGTTGAGTTGAATGAATCTCGGTCCACGTCGAAGGAAGTAAAGCCGGAGAGTGTGCCACTGCCCGGGGAGGATGATGCAGAGGAACTGCAGGAAGATGCGGATGCAGGCCCGCCGCTTAACGCTGTGTCGGATGATGTTTCGTCGTCGGTGATTGGTGAGGGGGAGGTCGACGCACCAGCGGAGACAGAACCAAGTGGTCAGGAGGTAAAGGCGGATGAGGAGGGTGTTAAGGAGGAGAGGGCGAAGGATGCCGAGAAGGAGACGAAGAAAACAGAGACTGCGCCCGCCGAGCTTGCACGCTGACCTACAAGTCCACGAACGCCGACGACCTTCGGGGATCCCTTGGATAACTTCTACCTGGTCTTTTGTTGTTCTGCCAGCTGTCTACTCCGTCTGTATCATTCATCTGCTACACATCACACCCGGTATCGTTTGTACCGTGATCGTGCCCTCCGGTTACACTTACATGCGATTTTCTACTTATCAGTGCCGTCTCCATCTTATTATTTTGCTTATTTTTATCATCTCACGCTGCGTTGTATACCATGTACATATTTTATCGCGGAGGTTACGTTTTCTGAATCTGAATTCACATCGTATGGACTGATGATGCAGTAGTAGACTTGGAAAAGAGGCGTCCTTCCGCACACAACACGATGTACTACTTCAACCGCCTCTCCTTTCAACAGCACCCATGACACCTGCTCTGTGCATCCTATCTTACATCCGCCGGCCATGCCAAGCATGCCATACAAACGATTTATGTGCAAACCCAACGCGTTTGGCGCCTGTTCAATCCTCATGAACCTGGTGATGACTAATGAGGTACCACGATTAATAATCACAGCTTCGTTGCTGCCTGATGGCCGCTTTCCCCTTTGTTCGTTGCAGGACGCGGTACCTATGACCTACAATGTGCCTCAAGGAAGAGGCGTGGTCGTGATCGGCAGGCCCTGACGACTTTTTATCCGGTACTGGTTCCCCTTGTCCTTGTTTTACGGCTTAGGACTAGGACAAGCAGATCGATAGAGACGAACAAATAGACGTACAATCGGGCACAGGCTCACATCGAGAAGCTGAAGAACCACCGGTTCCGCATGCACGCAAGCACCCAACGATAACTAAAACACTTCTGAAAAATGTATCGGCGGTCTAGCCTGGAGCACCCAAACTCTACCCTCTGCGCATATCTGAGTCTCACTTTTCCTCATCTCCCCATCGTGATCGGCATAATGCAAAAGTGCATGATGCATCATCTGCCGCCTCGTGTGATATCATTAGACTCAGCGAAGGGTGCATCATCCCTTCGAGCAAAAGAATTGCCTTTTCCAGTCTGGGTCTCATCTCCCGTCGAAGCGGTTCTCCATGATACATAATCTCATTATGCAACCATGCGGTTTCATTAAACATTCCATCTGCTATATAGCCTCCTCGTCAGGTGTATCTGTTGACCCTCTTGATACCACTGTTAGCCTTCCCTCCGAGCTGCGCCCATGCGCATACAACATTTCTAGCATTAAATGATGCTCGACAGGCTCTACTCTCGCTGGCTACAGCTTCGGTCCTCTGATGACCAGGACCAGGACCACCAGAGCAGGGGTACTACTTTGACTACCGCTGCAACATCAGATACAAACGCAGACACAGGTCTGCCGCTTCCTGGTGGGGCACAGAAATCGAAGTCAGCTTCGAAGTACAAATCGAGGTGGAAAGGCGTCGTTTCTGGACCTTCTATCAGCCATCCTATCCGTTCATCGCCTGTGTCGCTTACGGGACTCGATGCTCCTGAACCTCTCACTTCTGCTCCTGCTCCTGCTCCAAATGTTCATCCTGCTCTTGTTCCTGATTCTAGTTCTGTTTATGGGTATGGTTCTGGCTCTGAGAGATGGAATTACTCCCACCCTCTTTCATATCCCAACAGCACTTCCCATCTACACCCGCAGCCAAGTACGACTCCAAGTACGACTCCTACGAGGTCCGGCCCTTCGAATGTCGAATGGGTCGTCGGACACGATGAATTCGAAGGTGCTTATGTGGGGCTTCCCCCACCTGCTGTCGTCCGACCCGATTCCAACTCGCAGAGAATTTCGCGGTCCGCGTCCGCGCCTTTTCTTTCTACACCGCCTCCGAGTTCCTCTTCACCCAAGGGAACTCTTAGACTCGTCACTCGCCCTACCACCGCCCCTACAAACATAAATCCATATACAAACGCATCTGCGACCCCCTACGCGAACACGAACCCCTTCGCGAACCCCGTATACACGCTTCCAACAGGTTTTGGACCAGGCTCTGGCTCTGGCTCAGTCTCGACGGACGTATATAACCACGCATACAACTACCCGCTCGCGAAGCAGCTTTCGCCGATCATAGAGCAGGATTACTTTTCACCTGCTTCGATCTCGGAACGAGCGTCGAGATCGGGGTCTGGGTCTGTTGGGAGCTTGGGGTATGTTTATGGTGCAGGACATGGTGGGTCGCAAGGAGGTGATTCAGTAAGGTATTCGATGTCAATGAGCAGTGCGCGCTCGGTGTCCGGCTCTAGTTCCGGCGCGAGTAATGGAAATTTGAATGGAAGAGGCAGAACTACGAACAATCCGGGCGACTCGATGAAGTCTGAGACTACACGTACGTCTTCTCCATTGTTCTCCATGCTTGACCAAAGACTAACGTGGAAATGACGAATACAGGACCATCGACCTCACACTCGCACCCCTTCATCACGCGCCAACTCAACCGTACGATTTCTCAGACGTCTTCGCGTACACAGGGATCGACGACTTCGTCTGTTGCGAGGCCGTCTCCATCCTCTGCTGCACCACCAAAATCTCCGGGCACAGACATCTTCCTTACCGCACCCTTCCCCAGCGCACACCTACACCCACATCTATCCACGTCGAGAGACGGGAGAAGGTCATACGTGGGTGTACCTATGCCTACCATATCTGGAAGCTTGGAGTCTGCGCCTGGAGAGGGCGATGAGCCGTCGGAGGTGTATGGTGGCGAGGAGGACAACGAGTCGTTGCATGCGGAGAGTTTTGTGACGGCTTCTGGTGAGGAGGTGGTGCGTGTTCGTGTGAGAGAGTCTAGGGTGGAGGAGGAAGCGGGGGAGATGGAGGAAGTGGAGATGGATATCGCAGATACTGAGGATGCTTCATACCAGGCAAGCATCAACGGCGAGAGCACGCACAGTCTCAATCCTGATCGGGACAACGCACAAAATCAATCTACCACCTCTCTTCACGCCTCGCCCGGCCCTGCGTTTCCTCCCGGTTCCGCATATACCAACTCCAACTCCAACTCCAACTCCCATTCAAATTCCAACTCCAACTCACATTCAATTACATCCTCATTCGTACCTTTACGCTGGGACCTCGATGCCCCGCTCGGGACGAGCGTCGTCACCTTCCCTTTCCGCCCCAAAACTGCCTCGACGTGGACGTGGCTCGCAGATCGCACGCCTGCGTTCTGGGCTTTCTGGCTGGGCTTTGTCTTCCCAGTCGTGTGGTTCGTCGGCGGGTGGCATTTTACCAATGTAGGGGAGTGTCCGCCGAAAGTCGGGGTATGGGAGTTTTACTTCTTTGGGAATGCAGGATATGTTTGGAGGAACATGTGCATGCGTGCGTATGTGTGTTGTGGAAGGCGGAGGAAGGCGGGACGAAGTGTGAATAGCGATGCGGAGCAGGGACAGATGGGGAAATGGATAGGGAAGGAGAAGGAAGAAAGGTTAGAGGGCGAGGGGAGAAGCGGACAGAAGGAGCAACATACACACGGAAAGGGTCCCAGGGTACCTAGATGGGTGACGGAGAAGCAGAGTTCTGATATGGGCAGACTGCGGCTACAAGACCCCAAACGGTCCCTGCGCGGTATATCGTTCGGGTACCCGTTTGTGCCACGTCATGTCTCTGCATGGCGGCGGACAAGTGCGTCTGCAGTGCTCGCCCAGCGTGCCCGCTGGTGTCAGCGTATTATGCGTATCGTTACAAAACCGCATAGACTGTTTGATTGTTTTTATGGTGTGAAGCTTAGAGAGGTTAGGGGACGACCAGAGAGTGGGAGGAGGGTATTTGATCCGTGGATCCAGAGGTGTCGGTACGCATTTTGTTACGCGCTTTTTGCGCTGTGTGCGGGTCTTTGTGTTGCGTGTACGCTTCTGATTGTTTTCAATACACGACAGCTTGGATAGGTCGTCAAAAATATGATTATATTGGGGGAAGTTGAAGTACGTATTTAGGACTACGTCGACCTGTATTAATCTGTACACAAATATCCTATTGAAGAGAAAGAAAGCTTACCAGGGGTGCATCAGCTGCAGATCTAATGTAAAAGAAGCCCTTCCAGTACACAACTCTCGCGGAAATCGGAAGGCAACATATCTACATTACCGAATGATTCCCTTTATCGACATTACTAGATTCCATGGTAAATCGCGAGGCATCAATTGCACCTCCTTTTCTGCGTCTAGAGCAACACCATCCACGCACACTGTGTGATCTGCAGCCTTCAGCTCTCATGAACATCTATCAAGACCTTTCCTCCATGAGGATATCTAAGGTAGTCAATGAACGTCAATCCTTCCGAGTTAGTACAAGGCCTGATCCAACAGCTGCAAGTTCAGGAGGTTCACGTCAAGAAGGTCTGGCAATGTGGTCTACTCAAGCCATTTTTTCCGATTGAAATAGTGTCAAGATCGTTTGAGTGCCCGAAACGACTTCTGTTTTAGTGAGTCTACTATCCAAACACACGCAATTTCCGCGACGATATGCCAGCCTCGGTTGCCGTCAGTCCTCTTTAGATTTGCACTTGCTGCATTTGGATTGGTAGAGCTATACAATCCCAGATCCTTAGACGACGAAGACCTGGCACTCGTCAAGGGAGCATAACTCCAAGCTCCCTGAAGCGATTGTTTGTCTGTTGTTATTGCCGTTCAGTTTCATATTATAGAGAGACACTGAGGAAGGAAAGGAGAGAGAATTGATGCAACACAGTTTCCAAGGGCGTTTTGTGGCTGAAGTCGAAGGCAATCAGCTGCGTGCACTGCATAAGACTATTGTAAATAGATGATTGGAACATCTTCTAAAGAAAGATTGATACTAAGATGGGAAAGAATGACTCACCTGCGTACGACCTCGAGGCAAACTAAAACGTACCAGCACATGCGACAAGAGCACGATATTTAGATTACCTTTGATGATCTGGAATTTCTAATTGTCTCCTCTCTGAAATAGTCCCGGTAATGACATATCAAACCCTTCAACCTAGTAAGCTAGATCACTATCTTCATCCTTGAAAATCTTCCGTACATCGCCCGCTGGACGTAGACAAAATAAAAGAGATACCACATCAAGGGGAAAAGAATCAGTGCCATAAAATGCCTAACCGTTGGGCCACCTTGCCTCAATCATGATATTGGCCACATATCTTTATAGCTGGCAACACGTTATTTGAAGCATACCAGGATTCCCACTACGTGCGTCGTAAAATAGGTAGCGGGGTTAACATGTCGCGTGGTATTTTTTTTTTTTTTTTTTGGAGGAGCGTTACGTTTAATGTAGTTTCTAGCCGCTAACAACTTTGCCCTTGCGGGGTTAGCTCTGTCCACCCGCTTGTATGCAGATGTGGGATTTGCTTTTAGGATGTCCACCCTGAGGAAATACTTTATGTACACCCCCGGTAAGGAGTAGTGTGGGATTCCGTTAGCCACCGGGGAGGAGTCTCGCTCCCGAGCGGTCTGTTGGGTCACTTTGTCAGAGACCGTGAATTCTAGGAAGTTTAACAAGATAAGACTGAGAATTTGAATTCTGGCAGGAGTCTGGACAACTGTGTTGATTGACTAGAGATCATTGTTCGAATACATCGGGTTTATATAACTATTGGAATTAGGAGAAATTAGTTTAAGGAGTCATTACTAATAGGAAAAGTATGAGACAATAGAGTCTGTGATAGTATAAAATAATAAAGGAGATTGAATCTGTGGAAATATTAAGGGGACATTAGGAGAGCAAAGACGAGAGAATGATTCTGAGTCGGAGTTCGGAACGAACTTGAGTAGTTTATGACACACGTATACCCACTAAAACCTCAGTTTGCCACGGCCAGTCCGTAGGCAAATCATCCTCATTTATCAGCAGTCCTCTCCATGTTTCCTTGACTATTCTCTGGCTTATTACATTGCCTTTACAGCCCGTCTTTTGCGACAGTAGGCGGTCGATCATCATTCTCGCCTCGAGTTTTCTTTTCATTATGTTTATTTGTCATCGCCTTCGTCATCGGTCAAGCACGTGCTAATTGATCCCGACGACGGTTTTCGCGCCATCTCCCCATTAAGCAATCTTTGTGCCCATAGCGACTCCTGACGCGTAACGCAGCACCCTTATGTATCTTTTCTCCCTGAAACCTGCTTCTTCGAACCTGAACTTCTTGTGTAAAGCTTAAATTTATCACGACCTCTCTCACATTCATTAGCCAACTTGCACCTGTTTTGTATCACAGCATGTTCTCCACAATTCTCGCCCTGGCTTTGGCTTGCTTCTTTTTGCAACTCGGTCTTTTGGCCGATGCTGGAATCTACGTACGTTGTTAAAAATCTTGTTACTTTCTGAAACCAAACCCCCATGGTAGGTCCTCAAGCCTGAAGCGAAATCGACGTGTCACGGAGGTCAGAAATGCACAATACAATGGCTTGACGACGGCAACCGTCCACTACTTGCTGCGGCTGGTGTTTGCACTTTTGGCCTTTACACTGGTACAATGGTATGGATGTGCATATTCTTCTATAATACTTTTCGTGATTGTGAATACCATGCATAGCAACTCGTGCAAGCAATCCCCCCTGCCGATGTCTCAGCGACTCACTCAATCAGCTTCATGGTAACCTTTTGATGTCATACGGCTATGAAATCATTCACGAAGTCACGTTTCAGCCCAATCCTGCTGCTGGACCGAACTCAGACTCATAGTATGTTTCCTCAACTCGGAGTAATGAAAATTAACTTACGTCTACTACTAGCTACATCGCTATCATATCCACCACTGCTAAGGAAAATATCAGCGACCCCTTCAGCATACCCTACAAAGCCTTCTCGCCCTTCTTCGCCATCGATCAAATGACAGGCTCTTTTGACAATCCTCTTCCAGAAGCAACCTCGACAATACCCATTCCTTCTTCAGCCTTCTCGCACTCAGCAACCCATCTCTCTACTGTTACTGTCGGCACCCTTTTGACGTCATTACCGCCTCTCCCTATAATCGTCGCCACTACCTCGGCCACTTCTATCCTGTCGCAGACAATGCTCACAACGGAATTGTCTTCCTCATCGATCTCAACGCCGAGAGCGACGAAAGTAGCGAGCTCAGCTCTTCCAGTGACGACGTCATCAAATGATGCATTGGCCCGCGGACCTCCAACACTAGCTCTAACGGTGGCAGCCCTCCTACTCTTACCACTTCTGCTATCCATTTTCTAGTTCCGATATGGTGTTACCTCTTGTTTTGAGTCTTCCTTTCAGTGACTTTGTCGTTGTTAACCTATCTTGATTGTGATTCCTTTTCACCTGCGAGGAGAATTTTGCTCTTATACCTCTCGAACTGGGCCACTTCTTCGCAGCTGTTCATCTGGCTTTGGCGTACTGTTCTATGAAGACATTATCTTGCAATGGCTCAAGGTTGGCTTGAAGATCACCTTTTCCATGTGATCTACTCTTGTCATCCAATGTTTCCAGATATTGTCATAACATAGCATGCATCACCTCTTGAACTGTGTCATCTCCATCCATGCCAATGATGTAACCCTTGCCCTCCTCTACTCCTCCATTTATATATACGTGTCACCTCATCACCTTGATTTGTTCCACATTCTCATAAATACCTGAGGTTGCTGGACCTTTCTGTTGCCTTAATATCTCACAATGCAACATTCGTACAGTAGGTAGAGTTGATATAGAAGCTTTTACAAACAATTCCTGCCAAAAAAAGTGAACTTTCTTACCTCCAGTTCTTGAGTCTCATGCCAAGAATATAATGGTGAGTGTGATAAGCAGATAGATATCAATTGTCTTTCGTTACCAAAGATCATAAGGCAAGATAGAATAATGTTGCAGGATCGGGTTTATCGGCCCCCGCCACATTGCAAAACTTGAAATATTACCTCAACGTGACCTTCTTACCTAGAGAAGACGAACCGCGAATCGCTTGCAAATAATCAGTCAAAAGCTTCATGACTTGAAGCGGAGATGGAAATATATGATCCCAGAACAGGCTCACCACAAATCAAACGACATTCAAATGTGATGTTGAAACTAGCGTGTTGCATACCCTTGTAAGTTGACACATTCTATCATGATTATTGCTGAAATCATTCTGTCATGGCTTCCATCACAAAAGATCTGACCTATTACTTGCCGCTTGCGATTGAGGCTACATATCCAGCGTTTCGAAAATTTCGCGACCTTTATGCTCAGATTCTTCAATGTTCCTGTAACTCGTATACTCTGACTTCCAGTGCTTTGAAAAAAAAATTCTGCTTTTGTTTTGCGCATGGAAGGTATCTTCACAATGTTCGTCGGACGGTCTAGCTGCTTAATCAGCTCACTACTCGCCATCTCATGTTCAAGAAGCTACTAGTCATTGGATTTGAAGGAACAATGATAGAACCCTGCTCGAAGTGGCAATGAGGACACGGCACCTCTAGTGCGGAAGTATCCATTTAGCTGCTTGCTTTCGAACTAGCAACGACATCAGCGCGGATATTATTGAGACTCTACCATCGCAGACCAGCCACACAACACGAATATATCTCCACAACTACTCATGACACATTCATGAGATACTTGGGCATACTACGCGGTATAGTAAGAAGGACAACGAGAAGAAGATGTGTTCAATGCTTTACAAATTCGTTTTGTGAGGATCTCTGTTATATCTTGTTCTTGGCTGACGTTCTGTCAATGACAGATTGAGAATAAATATTCACAATCAATCACATCAGTCATCGACGGAGAAATCATCTATGTTTTCTAGGTCCATACTATGAACTGAGGCAGCTTCGTACTGGTTCCCTTAGATGCCATCTCGACTGCGCAACAAGCGTTCCGCGCTCTTGTCGCGTCTCCATGATCGTTTGTCGTTTGTCTGTCTGCTGGATACTATCATGGCCTACTCGGTAGTGACTTTTAAAAACCATCATGGTGGTTGATGCTCTCTTTTAAATAGCGTCTTCTCATCAGCTATATCTTTCACTAGCCACCGCACACATACCTTTAGGTCATACCTGGTCCGAAGTCTGAATACGAAGGTATGATACACTGTGTGAATCAGCCAATGTTTTAACGACCTTTTCTTCTATGTCAACCAGCCTGCACTGCTATTTCTAACAGAGATACGTTCTCAAGACGTCTCACCGAGACTGTCCAAACTGTCGCTACTTATATAGGGCTCCACTAGCTAACAAGTTCCGATTTTTGTACTTGTGGTGGCCGGCAACGTCTATTAGCAAAAAATTATGGCGCAATCCAGCGAGTCCGGTAAGATTGTTGATGATAACGATTTATCACAAATACACTACTCCGGGGATTGGGGAACTATTGGATTCGATGGACTTGTAGGTGATACTGAGGAATCTCCTTCAATAACGCAAGGCGATACTGTACATCAGACTCACGACCCTGAAGCAACAGCTATGTTCTCCTTCACTGGTCTGTCCACCCTTGGCTCATCGTTGAATATGATCTTCTCATTTTAGAGTGCAACAGGCACCTCTGTGTCCGTCCATGGCCTTGTAGTAAAGGGTTGTAGACCACCAATGGAATTCACCCTCGATCGTGGTGAACCTTTAAGTAAAGAAGAGAACCTTGGCTTTTCGGGCAATTGTGTTGATGGGGTTTCATCGAAGCATATATGGTTCTCAATGGAAGATCTCACGTCCGGAAATCATGTCCTCACAATTCAGATAAACCATGCCGTGTCACAAGATAACGAATACTTCATACTGGATTACATCCAGTACACGCCTTCGGAGACTCAGACGACTACTTCCTCGCTGACCACGACCAGCTCAACTTCCGACGCATCATCTGCGAACACTGTTCAGCCATCAAAAATTTCATCCCATGTAACACAGAACACCACATCTCAGCATCAGACCAGCATCACAAATTCCCAGACTGGTGTGTCAGAAAGCTCATTATCAACGACGTCAACCACCGCTACAATAACACCGCTGCCAGGGTCGGCCCCCTCCAGATCTGGAGTATCAAATGGGTCACCCCCGATCTCTGTCACGGACATCTCATCCGGAGCGTCGTCGAGTGTATTGCCGAGTCAGTCTGCTCAACAACAATCATTTCACACCTCTAGTTCCGTACCTGTAGGCGCCGTCGTCGGTGCCGTTCTAGGCACGCTTGCTCTTCTTGTCTTGATTGTCCTACTCTTCTGGTGTAAACGGCGCACAAGGCCAAATACTTCTACCCCAGAAATCAAGAGCGTAGAGAGCGCTTCAAGTACTAGGCGCTTTTCTACACCCAATAGAACAGGTAGAGTACTCGTGATAATTTTTGACAAGTGATGCTAAAACAGGTTTATAGTACAACCTTTCGAACTGTCGCCGTCTTCTATACAATCTCAATCGGTGAAACAAACACCGGGTGTTTCTACTTCAACTTCGACTGCCTTGAACCCTTTACGACAGGGTGACGTGGCTGACGACAGTACCAGGGAAACACCTTCCAACCTCCGACTTGCGGAAGTCGTAACTCGGCTCGAACGCGGATTTTCTGAAATGCAAACGCGCTATGCCCAGCTAGAAGGGTACAGTGCGGTCGTCTCGGGCGCAGATTTGGATGATCAGAGACAAACACAGTTTATCCTTCCGCCTCCCTACGACACGCAAGGAACGAGCCAAGGGGCCCCGTTGCAACAGGGAGATAGTAGACAGAGTCCGGATGGCCGTCACGTAGAGGTCTCGTTCTTGCACGATGTGCGCCAGTCTCAGCGATATCCTGATACCTCTCAAAATGCGAGTCGCTTGAGTGGCACATCAGCAAAATTACATTCCGGTAATGACACGGAGGGACCATCTCCAAGCCATGTCACCATCAATTGATCCTCAGTAAGAATGTGCAACTTTCAAAGGTCGACGTGCAGAAAGAGATTGAGATTGAAATGGCTGGAGAATGCCAGAAATTATGAGATAGAAAGTGATGTAAGTAAAGCCTATGACAATGACCAACTAGGTGGCATCCTCAATGCGGAACGAACTGAGGTATGATGAAAACAGAAAAAAATAAATTACAGTTGTTTGATCGTTGTAAATTCGGGTTCCAAGAGCAAGGAGAACTTTCAGAGGCCGCGGCGCAACATATGTGATGTTCCACATCAGACTGAAAGCCATATCTGGTTCAGTGCCATTGATTGGCAGATCCTGGGTCAAGGACAGCTTTAAAGAAGTGTGTCATTTCTAAGTCTTTTTCCCTTGAAAAATATGTAAATAATTTTCTTTCACAAGTTAGGAAAAAGCAGCACCTTTTTCCAGTCTGTTTCCAGTCTGTTTCTGGTGTCAAGATGATATTTCTTTGCTGTTTCTTTTTCATCAGAAGCAACTTGGAATTTTCTCGAATATTTCATTGAGCATTTCTAGAAGGAAAAGGAATCAAGTTTCTTGTTGTAAGGGCAACTTCTGGGAGTTGTGGCTAAGTTACACAAGTAGCAGAGGGAAATTGCCAGGGAATTATCATTTCATGTCTATTTCTTCACTTCTCAGCCTTGCTCTCAAGTCTCTGAACCTCTGCCTACTTGGTTGGGGGATAGCAAGGCCACATTCTTTTGATTTACTCCAATGCCAGACTTCCTCAAACATCAAATTGGTCTGAGTTTCAAAAGAGGAAGTAATATCTGCTATCAAGCTATTGAAGTGGGCAAGTGATGGGGGTGTGGTTGCCCAGGGTTAGTTCAGGCATCAGTTATCTTATTGTTATCTTCTCTCTTCTCTTCACATTTCACATCTTATCTCTTTGGCCACTGGCCACCCTTTGTCCATTGTTCTATTACTTATAAAAACTGGCAAGCACAGACATGATAAAAACCCATCATCTCACACTGTGCTTGCAGGTACATATTTCATATACATTAATTTTGTTATCTCACACTGCACTTGTAGGATATTGTCAAATGAGATCTTATGTTGTGTGTTTGCATCTGATTTAAACACATACCTCAGCATGGGTGCATGAGCAGTTCCTCATGCAACTTTAGCCTACCTCTGCAAGCTTCCAATGGCCAATTTTTAAGAGCTTCCCAGACACCCCCCCATCTCCTGCCCCAATCATGAGCAACCCACAAACAGCTGTTTTGATCAATGTGTTCAATGCACTTAGCACATCAGTCTCCAATCTTGGCTTCCTTGTCAGGACCCTGATCGACAGAATGGCCAACACAGATGCTATGCTGAACCAGCAAGCTGCTTCAGCATCAACAGCACCATCAGCCAAATTTATGCCACCAATCACAGCAGTTGCTGCTAATGGTATGCCCACACTTGTGCCCACTTCTCTTCATGCACATTTTCCAGACATTGAGGTGGTAGTCATAGTGGCTATCATCACACACAAATTCAAGGTATCTGATTTATACAAGCTCAACCCTACAAATTGTGACAAGGAGGTCATGTACACTTTCAATGAGTCTACCAACCAATTTGAGATTAGCAATCAAGCAGTGAAGGAATATAAGAACTCCTTCTCGGTTCTCATCCTCATTCAGCATTACTTTAACATACTCAGCTTCTACCTCCCCAAGTCCAACAATGTTCCCTTCATTTTCTATGAGTATACAGACCATCTTATCAAACTCATTGCCAAGTATGAGTGGTCCATGATATTCCAGTACCACTCTATCTTTTTCAATTAATGACACTCTAAAATGGCTGCAAGAGACCACTTGGGCTGGAGTGCACTGGCTGCTGATCTCCTGAGCAAGCACATATATGCACACTGCAAGGCCATGCCCACCAAACAGGCAAAGTCACTGGGCAGTGCATGCACCCTCTCTAGCCTGTCAGACATATGCTGTAAATTTAACAAGGGCAGGTGAATGACAAGCCTCTGCCTATGGAAACAGCCTCATACTTGCTTGACCTGTAGCAAAGCAGACCATGAAAAAAGCCAGCACAAGGATTAGGTGCCCAGCAGGGCAAGTAGCCCCACCCTCACCTCATTTGCTCACTTAGGCCAGCCCCAGAGTGATGCTTCATTTAGCCCCAGCTTCATCTCTTTGCTTCCTCTCATGCTGTCCATGCATCTTTCCCTCCATGCCCCAACACTGCTTCATGTGCCAATGCACCCCTTGAATCTACATTTCACTTTCCATGCATCTTGTCCTCACTCAACACAGATGCATAGAAGTACTATTTATGCAACTACTCTGATTGCACTTTTGTATCTACTATTATACAAATAATTAACTATAGCACCAGCCTTGACTTTATCAGTGACCATCTTAAGTCCCAGTCTTGCTTGAACTTCAAGTCCACATTTTTAAGCTTCTCAATCTCTTACACGCTCACTAAGAACATAGCTATGCAAATTGTCAATAAGCAAATATATAGGCCTTTCTCATTGTTGCCATTCTCCAATTTTTATGCCTTGCCGCTTAGGGTAGTCTCATATAAGCAGTCCAACAAAATCTGCCATATTCACTATCTTTTGTGATTGGAGGGTGCTTCAGTTAATAATGGCATTTCAGACAAGGTGGCTGCCATTAAGTACAAGATGGTCAATTGGACCATTGCTAATTTTGCTGCATCAGGATCCACATCCTTGATGATCAGACTTGATCTTGAGACCATATTTTGCCACATTTCAATGTATATGGATGACTGGCCCTTCCTGGGCTTCATCTAGAATGAGGCATTCTACTACAATGTTGTCTTGGTCTTTGGCTGCTACTTCTCCTCTTATGTCTTCAATCTATTCATGGAAGCCTTGCATTGAATAATGCAACTCAATAATTCTGCTCACCTGCACCATTACCTTGACAACTTCCTAGTGATCTTTTCTTCTGACATGCCCCTCAACTCTGTCTGTGATGCTTTTGCCTGGGCCCTCAACCTTGGCATGCAACTTGGTCTTTTGTTCCAGCCTTCCTAAATTGTTGGTCTTACTATATTCATAGAATTCTTAGGTCTTGAGCTTGACTCCATCATAGTGGAGGTTTGCCTCCTCTAGGATAAGCTTGTCTACCTTGCTGAGCTTCTCAAAATCATAGTCCTTTTTTCCTATCTGCTCTTGCCATGAACTGGAGGAGCTCAGAGGCTTCTTCCAATTTGCTTCACAGGTTGTTTCCCTGTCATGCGCATTCCTTTGCAACTTATATGACTTCTTGGTCACTTTCCACATGGGGTGCTTTGCCAGACATCACATCACTAAGGCAGCACACTGCAATTTTGATTGGTAGCATACCTCCAGAGCAGAATGGAATGAAATTTGCACTGTTGACATCTTCACAGATACAAGCACCACAAAAAGGCTTGGCAGCCATTTTGGCTTGAAATGGTTCTCAGCATGCTGCCCATGGTGCTTGCATGCTGAGCACATCCAAATAAAAGAAATGCTCACAGTAATCTATGCTATCTTGTGCTGGGGGCCCAGCTTGCAGAGCCACTATGTTGTTTTCCACATTAACAACAAGGCAGTCTACAACACAATCTGCAACATTACAATCTGCTCCAAACTAACAATGAGATATCTGCATCACCTGATAGATCTAGCCTGCCACCTTGATTTTTTATCTTCATCTTGTTGGTTGTCTTCTTCTAAGAATTCTATTGCTGATGCTGTCTCACATTTCTCTTTTTTCCACATATTTGCTATTGCCCCTTAGCTAAACTCAAAGCCCAGCATATCCATCTTAGTGGTATAACCAGCATTGACATCTACCAAAAGTTGTCTCATTCTACCTTTGGCATGGACTCATAGCTAGCACCTGCAAAACCTACTCAACTAGACAGCATCAGTTCCTCCTCCACATCCAGCTTTATAACCTCTACAATGCCAACAGCTCCATCATTTCTGCCTCCCAGCCAGCAGTTCTCTCATGGGTGGTGAGCTTTGAAAGACATGTCTAGCCCAAGATGATCAAAGCTTACTTTGCAGCTGCCAAGTTACTCTATACCAATGCAGGACTCTCATTTGATGCTGTCAAGGCACCCCTTATATAGCACCTCATTCAGGGCATCAAACAATACCATAGCAAAAGAGACTGCAAGCCAGTGCAGCCAATTATTCTTTCCATCCTCACTACCCTCCTTGCTCAGCTCAGACCTAGCACAGCCCCTAGCCACTCAATGATCTACATAGCTGCTGCCTTGCCTACTCCAGGCTACTGTGCAGCAGAGAATTTATATCAGAAAAAGGCAGCAGGTTCAATGCCAGCCTCAACCTCTTCCATAGCTGCACACACTTTCCTTTTCAGTTTTCAGCATGCCATGCATGCTTGCATTACACTCCCAGCCTCCAAAGCTGACTCATTCTGGTGAGGCATTACCATCACAGTTGCTGCAGTCTCCAGCCTTCTCACATGCCCCATTACTGCCCTTAAAGCTCTCTTTATTAAGTTGCCATGCTCAGCTGACATGCTCCTATTTGAGCAGCTCAATGGCAGACTCCTTTCTTACAATTTCTTCATCAAAAGTATATAAGAAACCCTTGCATTTGCAGGCTTCCAGCCCAATATTTATGCCAGCCACAGCTTCCAACAAGGTGCAGCGTCTAGGGCTTGACTCTAAGATCCAACTACTCAGCTGATGATGTAGTAATACTTACAAGCTGTACATAGAAAATGACCTGAACAGAGTTCTTCACCTCTTCTTTCTCCTCTACTTGGCCTACTCTCAGATCACTCCTTTCAAACCTCTGGCTCTTTGGGGCTTTACTGCTATAGCTTGAGTCTTGGCCTCACTCTTGAGAGGTCAGCTTGAGAACTCCCAGGACTCAAAAATTTAATATCTCATGCAAAGTGGTGCCATACTTGAGTCTATACACCAGTTCTAATAAGTATATCAAACATCAGTTTATATATCATTTCAAGAATGATCTGTACCACCTCTTGAATAATTCTGTCCTTAAATAAAGGTATTTCTAAGAGTTTCAGTTTCCTATTTGCCTTAGGTATGAATACTTTTTTGGTAGTACTGAATGTGTATTTACCTTGGATTAGGTCATGCCTTGGAATTACTTTATTAGCATTGCTAATATCATTTACTTGATTATTAATAATGTTCCAAGCAGGAGGAATATAACTTTCAGAAGGAACTCTTTTAACCAAATTATATATTAGTTCATCTTTTTAAGTTTTAATATAGTTAGAGCCTTCTCATATATCAAAGCTTTTTTAAATTTTAAGTAATAAAAATATTTAGAAGTTAATAATGGATTTTTATCAAATATAGGATATAATTTTTAGTAACTTTTTTCTGTTCCTAATTCTATAATTTACTGTTTTAATTTGATCTTCTTTATTAATATTACCAATACCTAATTAGCTTTTAATATTCTTGCATTATATTCATGTTGGAAAAGCTTCAAAGCTAAAGACCATTTTCTATTTTAATGTGCTATAGAAAATGTACTGTCTCCATCAGTAAATTTTACTAACTATTGATAGAATAATTCTTTATTTTTGTCTTATTCTCACATAAATTTAGCATACAAATTAACATTTACTCCTTCTTTTCAGACTCAGCTGCATATGTGATCCAGACATGTGACTATTATATGTGACTTATATATCATATGACTTATCTTTTATTTTCTTGAGCACCTGACAGAGTGAATTCTTAGACTTGTTCTCTTTGGATCTTCCTCTGCCAGGTGTGTAATTATTATTACTTACTTATATATATACTAATACACACTTTGAATCTCTCTTTGCCAGCTGTGTGATTGAGTCATAGCTTCCAGAGGTCATCCTTACAGAAATCTGAAGAGAATAAGTTTAAGGATTTTAACTGCCCAGTTGACATATTTACCAAGATGAACTATGGGAAAAATGACATTCATGGAGCTAGGTGCAACTGATGATAAAAACATGAATATTGCAATCATGATCCTGACTTGGAAGATATCCAATTTGAATCAGTCTGTTTAAGAGATGCAGACCTTCCACCTCTTAATTTGAGCAATAAAAGTGACAACTCTATTCTGCCTTTGTTCATTGTAGCAGAAGGGGAGATGGAGGATGAAATCCTGCCACCTCTATTCATTATTATAGAAGGTGACATTGACAATATTCTACCCTTGTTCCAACCAAATATTTATAGTACCTACCATAGTGGAGGCATGACAGCCATTGACAAAGGAATTCTTCCACTACTATATGTCTTAATAGCTGATTAAACAAAATTGAAACCTGTGGTGACCACTAGTAGTAGAAGCATTCCTCTGCTCTTTACAGCAAGAGAATCTGCAATGTAAGATGATCATATTCTGTTGCTTTTTGTCCTGTCACAGTTATCAGCCTCCCCTCAATCATGTTCTTCAAGTGCACCTGCTAGTAACAATATCTTAGAGTGGAAGTCATATGATAGATGTATTATCACACATCAGAATAAGAAAAGAATCAATTAATTGTATCAATAATGTGAGTATTGATTTGGCAACCAGAGCTCATTCTTGTCAACAGAACAGGAATTTTACTCCAGACTAGGATATGGTGGATGTAAGCCTATTGGCCCTTTCAATCTAGCTGATTGTACTAATATATTAGATGAAATCTCAGAGTCACCCTCACCATCTTCCTTGGCAGATTTAATAGCAAATTATGAAGATATCATGCTTATCAGACCTGAGGGGCCATATACACTAGATGACTTTGCATTCTTCACAGAAGACTATTTATATAATGATAATGACTTTTATTCTAATAGATGACACTTCAATAATAGATTTAATGCAGAGGATGAAATCTATAAAGAGGACAAATACACAGACAGTAATTCTCTTGTTTTACTAATAGAGTCAGCTCCCTGTAATATTTGCAATCCATTGTTTGTTATTTATATCATTTGTCCTATTTTGTCATGCACCATCTATTGTAAATTTCATTTCTGTTAGAATAGAGACTAGATTGCTATTCTTTTTTTCCTTTTTTCACTTGAGTCTGTAGTGCAGTGGATGTGTGACTATCTGTTGATAAGCCTCCATTTGGGCTAGGCACACCAACTATACAGTATAACACTTAGGTGGGTCACAAATAGGATTATGGCAAGAGAAGTCACTCTAGCATGCATGATTAAACCATTTTAGGCAGCATCTAATAGCCATGCACAGCAGCAAACTTCTTCCATCAATGATAGCGCTGGTGATAAATAGATTAACAGATGATAGATAACATTAAAATGATAAGAACTGATATTCTTTAGCAATGGCAGGGCTTAGCAATAGAATATAATGAAGATTCTCTGTAACAGACAGCCTGGCATTTCACCTTGGCACTTAATGTTGCTTAGTGACATTTGCTAATGTGGTATAGACAGCTGGATTGTAGACTTTACATTAAATAGTTTAACTTGTGGTATTCACTTACATTCTTTCTAGTTCACCACCCTTTAGCACTGCTTAGCACAATGGTGACAGTGAACTCTTTCTTGTATAAATACTTACTTTTTCTGTTAGTAGCACCATCAAATAAAGCCTCTTTGATCACACCACACTTCAGATTTCTTTTGGCACATCCTAAAAACTATAAGTCTCCAATATTTATTCTGCTGTGTTCTTGCCACAATTTCTCTTATAGTGCCATTTTCTTGCTGCTACCCTTGCCAACTCTCTTGACTACCACATTACATTGCCATTATTGGTGCCCTCAGTACTATACATTCCTTTGCAACTATGGCAAGGCATTTGCATTTGGAAAGCTGCTTAGTGATATTTTACACATATTAGATACAAAATATTAAATTATTCCTTCTTGCTGTTGCATATCTGGGTTACTGCATCTCTCAATTACCGCCCTCTTTTGCTACAACATAAACACCTTTTGGTGCATTTTCTGGGACCTTGCCCAGACTCCTTGTAATTTAGCATGGCCAACACAATTACAGGTCAAGTATCTGTAACTGTGATAGTACAGAACCACTTTTGGGCATTATCAATAACAAACTCTTTCTAGTATAAATACTTACTTTTTCTGTTAGTAGTACCATTGAATTAAGTCTCCTTTGATCATCCTACACTACAGATTTTTTTTGGTGCATTCTACAAACCTATAAGTCACCAACATTTATTCTGCTGTGTTTTTGCTGCAATTTCCCATAAGCGCCATTCTCTTGCTGCTCCCCTTGCCAACTCTCCTGACTACCACATTATGTCACCATCATTGGTGCTATCAGTACTATATGCATCTTTGCAACTATGGCAAGACATTTACAGTTAAAGCTACTAAGCGACATTTTCACATATTAAATACAAAAATACTAAATTATCCCTTCTTGCTGCTACATAGCTGTATTGATGCATCATGCATCTCTCCATTGCCACCCCCTTTTGCTGCAATATAAACACCTTTTGGTGCATTTTCTGGGACCCTGCCCAGACTCCTTATAACTTAGTGTGCTTAACACAATTTCAGGTCAAGTATATGTAATTGTGACAGTACTGATCTACTTTTGGGCATCATCACTGTCACTGGTAACTTTTATGGGTGGAGGTTCAAATCTTCCAACAGGCATAGATTAGTTGAGATTGTTTTTTTTGTCTGTTCGATATTTATTATGTTCAAAACATTGATAATAGCCTGTGGTGTAGTGGATAGGTTTCATTTATTAATGTGTTTATCATTGGAATGGAAACTAGATATTGCTATCTTTTGTAGTGCAGTGTATGTGTGCCCTTTTTTTAGCATGTTCCATCAGAGGCTTCTGTTGTATGTGTAGGATCCATTCAATGGTTTTGTTTTATAGTTTCCATTATCCATAAAGTTTAAAATCTATCATACATTTTTTTTCTTTTTTTTGTCTGTTTGATATTTATTCCATTCAGAATCCAGTGACAATTACCATAGCCTGTGTTTTTTGTGTTTATTGATAGGAACTAGATATTGCCATTTTCTGCAGTGCAATGAGTGTGTGCTCCTAGCATATTTTATCAGAGGCTTGTTCATTATAAATCTATCACAAATCCATCATTAATGACTTCCAAAATAGATAGATAACAGCTACTATATACAACCATTCAAATGTTAGAAATCTGTCAGAAGCTTCCATTGTACATTTTACAATCATTGCTCTTTGAGCTGTTTGCTATGGTGCAGTTCATGAGCCTGCATGGCTCAAATTTCAATGTGATGTTCCACTATTTCCTGAAATCAATGCAGGGGCAAATCTTTACCCTCTAGATTGATTTGCTTGTCCACTTGGACAAAGTCATGGATGTCATGAATATTCTCATGCATATTACTTTTGAAATATTGTGACAAACAGTCCATGACCTTATTGAGCTTTCCTTTGACATACATTATGTCAAACTGGTAGTGTGACATATAGTCAATTCATCAATGCTGTTGCTGTGACAAATGCACTTGAGTTTTGAAAAACTCCAAAATTTTATGATCTATAATAATATGGATCTTATAGCCCATTAGCTTATCCTCCCATTTCAGGAGGGCTTCTAAAATAGCGAGTGTTTCTAACTCATGTACTGCATAGTTCTATTGTGTAGTTGTGAACTTGCATGACATAAATCCTGTAGGTCTGTAAGTTTGCTAGGTCTTTTTTTGGCTGAACATGGCCCCTACACCCATTTTCAAGGCATCACAGATAAGCTATATAGGCTCATCAAGACACAGATTGATTAGGTGAATAATTGGTATCTTGGCACAGATTTGCTTAACCATCTCAAAACACCACTGGTGTAGCAGTCACCAGTGAAATGAGGATCTATTCTGGATCATGGCTCTGAGAGGTCCAGTGTAAGCAATTATATCTGGTAAGAAATTACCAATGTAATTTACTAGTCCAACAAAATATTGGATATTATTGTAATTATGTGGTATTTACCACTCTTAAGTTTATCTGAGTCTGGGTGAATATCCTGCATATCTATGATGTGCCCTAAGCAGTCAATACTAGGTGTGTACAACTTTGTTATGCAGTTACTGAGCCTTTTACACACGAGACCGTAAGTCAGAACCTATTAATTGATTCTGGCTATGGGTGTGTGAAAAGACTACTTGAGATTACATAAGTAACCTCATGACTTATATAGTAATTACATAATAACTAAGTAAAATA
>JAGGAT010000521.1:0-25978 GCA_017657195.1 Termitomyces sp. T70a | reverse complement strand
TTACTTATACATACACTAATACACTTTGGATCTCCCTTTGCCAGCTGTGTGACTGAGCCATAGCTTCCAAAGGTCGCCCTTACAGGCACCTCAACCTTCTCTCTTGCCATCTTTATTAAATAACTCCTTCCCACCACTGACTACTTTTGTTGGCACATTTTCTCTTTTACCACATTCATTTTGTCACTCAGTTTCTTCCCACTATTGAGTCTCCTACCAACATCAACTACTACCCATGTTTATCTCCCAGGACTCTTACCAACACTACCTCTAACCACATCTGTATTACCTCTTGGCAAGTTCTCTAGAAACCTGCCTGGACTTCCTCAAACACTTAGTGCACCCAATGCATTACCAGGGTTAGTACCTGTAATTGTGACAGTACTGATCTTCTTTTGGGTGTCATCAAAGGAAGAAGCAAAATAGCAAGAAAGATGGGCTGATAGAGCATTCTTTTAAATGGCAACATCATACACAGCATCCAGAAGTGACAGAAATGATGGACCTTTGGGTATTGAAGGTGATGGCAGAATACATTGTTTTTACTGGTGATTTTTGACATGCCAAGTGGAAAATTTTTGTGGACTTGGCATACATCCCAGTTGATGAGCAGTTAGATCTGAGCAATAGTTGGCTAGCATGCTATAAAGCTCAAGCAAACCTAAAAAAATTTCACCAGCAGAATTACTAAAGATACTCTGCTCCAACTACTCCAAAATCCCCATGATTATTTTACAGTATGACTACAAAATGGGCCTCCACAGATACAGACACTGACAACAAAAAAGAGAACAAGAAAAAATACTACTCTAGGAGAATTCTGGGTCCTCCAACTGGTTAGACAAGTTGCCTGCCCCTGCCTCCAACTCCACCTCCTCCAATGGTATTTCTGGTGCATACTCTGCTACCATAGCTGCCAGAGCCTGCTCAAAGGTCTGCAGAGGGTCCCCCTCCACTAGTACTTGCTCCACCCATAACCTGGAGACCAGAATGTTGTGCTGCCAGTGTGCTACCACCAACCACTCCAACTTGTTCCTCTCCTGCTCCACTCCCAGGGATGTTGCCAAGGGGGCCTCCTGCTGACCATCCTGCATAAAGTGCAGGGCCATGGAAGCCCTGTCCAAAAGCAGGCAGTGCTCCCAAGCCCACCCTGTCAGAGTCAGCTATAAAAACACTCAGGACCAAGAGACTCACTCAGAGATGCCAACTGCACTGACATAAAACCATGGAGGAGCCATGTCACCAGCATCATGCAGTCTCCTCCCACCTGCTCCTGGGCCCCCAACTTCTGCTCCTGCTCCAACCATGCCTGCAGCATGCCCATCTCCTCTTCCAAGCCCTTGCAAACCCTGGTCAAGGCATCTCATTCCTGAGACAAGGCAGCCCTCTCCTCCTCCAACACTTGACACACCTTGACTGCCTGCCTGGCCTCCTCCACCTGGGACATGTCCAGCCTTGCCTCTCAAAAGTGACCAGCAGTTATTTGGTGCTAGTCTGAGAGACCCCAGGACTCCTGCTCCAGATGCCACAGACAGGCCTGCAACTCAGTGACATCTACCCCCAGAGGATGACTGGACAGGGGCAAGAACACTGCTGGCATAAGCCTTGTGGTAGGGGAAGGTGCCTCAACCCATGCCCACTTCAAGGACAGTCCCAAGAATGACACCCAATGCTTCCCCTTGACAACCCTCTCTCCCTGCCCTCTGCCAACCTGGATTATCAGTCTGCCCACTTGCCACATGCCACCCCTAAATCTGCCCCCTTGCCCCTCTACACCCCCTCTACTTGTGGTACCCCCCCTTCCTTCTTGGAGGATGACCCCTGCCCCACCACCTAATCTTGCTTTTCAAGACCCATCCCCCTCATAACCTGCCAGCCTTCATTCCTGCTCCTTCCACATGCACTGGGCCTTCCACAACGCCAACACTGAACACCACTTGTGATTTTCCTGACATGCCTCACACACTGGAGAATCCCAACATGACCTAACCCTCCAGAGTTAAGAATGTACATAACACTCCCTGATAGGAGCAATGGAGGCACTAGGTACACAGTCAGCTAAGGGTCACAGATCATGGAATAACACTCACTGGACTGTTGTTCATGCACTACAAGTGCTGGAGGGTCCTGCATCACCTCTAACAAAGGAACATACTAGTTCTTGGGGACCACCAAAATTGAACCCAGGGCCATGTCAGGACACTGCAGCCAACAATGAGGGGAATATGGGGGGGGAGCTGGGGGTCAGGGGTGCACTGTCATCTGCACAATGGTAGGAGCAACTTGGCCAGGCCCCACTTCTGGGACCTGCAAAGTTTGACTAGGCCCCACTTCTGAAACCTGCAAGGATTGCTCTAAAAATGGAAGGTTAGTTTACTGGATAGAGAAGCTGACTCCATCTATGTTTGCAGTGCATAGCCGCTATCCACTCCTAATTTTGCTGGTGGTGGTATTGATCATCCCAGCCCTCCTACTCCAGGTACTTGGCCACTCCACTGGTGGCAGGTGGCATGGGGGTATGAGAAGGTGTAGGTGAGGGATGTAACATGGGGAAAGAGAGTTGAAAAAAAAAAAATTTTCCTTCTTTGGCTGAGCATTAACAAAGCCTGGGTTTTTCATGCTTGGACCACCAGGCCAACTATACCAACTGACTACGTGCACCTCAAAGAGTCTTGGCACTGATGAGGAGTGATGTCATGACCTGCTTCTGTTGGAATCTGAACCAACAGGACCTAGATAAATGCAGACTATGTAAGTCTTATATCCTCAGTCTGTAGATAGAATCGACTATATTCTGTACCTAGATAAATGCAGACTATGTAAGTCTTATATTTACGGTACAGTAAGTTAATGTCCATAGGTGTATAAATATTTCTGGCTCACCCTCAGTCTGTAGATAGAATCGACTGAGGGTGGTCAAGTCCATGTCCACGTATATAAGTTCCCATATTGCATTGTCATAGTAGTGACAATGGATTGTGACAAGTGTGATAGGTCAAAAGTCAGGCACGCTTCATGGTGGCGTACGTGTCAGGTCGCAACACTCCTCCTCACCGTGAAGTGTGCTCCTCCTCATGCGGAGTCATCGTAATCCCAAGATGTGCCATAGCCGCGCAAATTGTGGGGTCGGTAAGGCTTTGGTAAAGAGGTCGGCAACGTTGTCTTTCGTGTTAATGTACCACATTGTTATCTCTTTGGAGGTAACTCATTCCCGTAAGAAATGATATTTGATGTCAATGTGTTTTACGCAAGAATGCAGAAGTGGGTCCTCTGATAAGTTTATTGCTGACTTGTTGTCACATAGGATGGTGGTCACTCCATCCGGTGAGTATCCCAATGCGTCCATCACTATCCTCAACTATATACACTCCTGTGCTGCCTCAAATGCCGCCATATACTCTGCCTCACAAGATGAGGCCGCTACTGTCTTCTGCTTCCTGGTTGCCCACGATACCAAGCCCAATCCCAGCGACCATGCATAGCCCCCTACACTTCGCCGGGTATCCAGACAATTTGCCCAGTCAGAGTCCGTAAACCCTGTTAGACCCACCGGAACGTTACCCCCTAGACCTAGGCGTAGACTACGCATCCCCTTCAGGTAACGAACAACTTGTATTGCAGCATTCCAATGAATATAAGAGTAGGAGTCAAAAAACTGAGATAATTGTTGGACGGCGTACTGTATGTCGGGGCGGGTAGATATAGCTAGCCAAAGTAGGCCATCCACTAAGTTTTGATAAGGTATATGTGTGATCCTTTCGAGTTCTTCGGGGGTAAGTTTGGATCTGTCAGTACGCCTGAGCTTCAGGCCCGGATCCATAGGTATAGCCAGCGGCGATGCATCTGTCTGGCTGTACTGGGATATCAGTCTGTCAATGAGGGTGATCTGTGACAGGAAGACCTGTTTGTTAGGGCGGTCCCAATCCACAGCGATTCCTACGATACGGGGTGTCCCCAAGTCAGATATAGTCCAGATCTTCTTCAATTCCTCTTTGAATCCATCATTTGCTGTCTTCGTGCTCACAATTGCCAGAAAATCATCCACATGTACCCCCGTTATGACTGTCCCTTTGTCAGTTTTTCGATAATAAATGCACGCCTCACATCTGAGTCGAATAAACCCCAATCCTCTCATCACCTCATTCAATGTGTGATTCCATATCCTTCCCGCTTGCTTCATCCCATATATTGGCCTCAACAACTTGCAAACCCAATTCTCTTTTCCTTCGTTCTTGAAACCTCTTGGTTGCTGCATATAAATTTGCTCCTCCTCAGGTAAGATCCCATTCAGAAACGCAGTCTTTACATCTATTTGAGTCGCATCCCACCCTAATGATGCCGCCAGGTGTAAGAGTATTCGCCATGACTCCGCACACGCAGTCGGTGAGGTGGTCTTGTTGTAGTCCCATCCTTGCACCATTGTATAACCTTGTAAGACATGTCGTGTTTTGAAGCGAGTGATATCTCCCTGTTCGTTGCGTTTAATTGTGAATACAGGTCTACCTTTGAATATTTTCTCCCCCTGAGGTACCTTCTCACATGGCACCAGTTCCCAAACTCCCATGCCCCGTAACGACTCCAACTCCTCCCTGTATGACGTTTCCCATTTCTTCCAATCTGCTGAATTCCTCACGTCATCCAATGTTTTCGGTGTGTCAGGGTCCATTTCGGGGTCGATCTCAGGCAGATCAGCCACAGCGTTAAGCGCCATCATGACTCAATCAATCTCTTCAGCACCTACACCTGCATCACCCATGTTTGCGGGAGCATCCTGTTGCAATTTGTCAAGTGCCTTACGCCTTTCTGCTCGAGTTTCTCGGATCCTGTCTGCTGAATCCTTCGATTCCCGGATTGCCCTCTTGAGCTGTGTCTCTGGTGGATTGTCTGGCATAGTTTGTTAGGAAGTTAAAGAGCACCGCCGACCCTTCGTTTGTCTCGCCTATTCATCCACCTCATTGTCGACCAACCTTTCACTAGTCACATTCGATATCACACTATCTGGCCACCATATGTGGCCACCCCTTTCACCATTGTTTCAAATACATATATATACTACCGTACATCACCCAACACCCTCAGTCAATTATACGTTGAACTGAGGGTGAGTCGATACTTTGCCTTTCTACGCATACGACCGATACTGACATAGCTACCAGTCATAACTCTCTGTTTGTCAGGTAGCTACATCTAGTCAATTATACGTTGAACTGAGGTCATAACTCTCTGTTTGTCAGGTGTCAAGTTAAGAGATTCTAACAGGTTATGGGCCATTGCTGACCGTGCACAACCATTGTCATGAACTCAATAGAACCTCGAACGCGCACTTGCACCCCTCGTTCCCTCACACATATCACAAAACCTTGGCATTCTCGGACCCTGACAGGTACCGATCGCGCCAATAACCCCTATCTACGTGTCCTTGTTCTCTCGCTTGGACCCAATCTCCTTTGTCTATATTCGTGGCTGTCATAGGGTCAACAATCCTCCATCCACACCCCCACTACACACACCATGGCATCTGATACTGCTTACCCGCGCATCCGCCCAGCTAAACTCAATGCCCACTGGCCCTCGTCCGAACCACCCTTCGATCGTGCCACTGGAGAATTTGCTAAATGGTCAACAAAACTCGAAATCTTCCTGCAACAAAGCGGGCTGGATCGCTATATTTTCGCGTCGGAAAGGAACCCTAGCCGCCTCATTACCAGCCCTAACGAGAGCTCCGAACCTAATGCTTACGCTAACTGGCTCTCTAACAACGACCTCATCATTGGCGTCATCCAGGCCGCAATCTCAGAAGCGGAACAGGAGGGATTAGAGACCGACGGAACGGCCAAGGAATGTTATGATGCTCTCAAAGCGAGGGCTCAGCGCGAGGGACCCGTCAAGCAAGTTGCTCTTATTTGCGAGGCCCTCTCCACCTACGCGCCTGTCGCCGAACCCATTGACGCCACTGCTCGAAGGATCTGCGACCTGGTTGATCGGGCATTCTCCATCGGTACCATCGACAAAGACCTCCTGAAGTGCATTGCCCTGCTTAACTGCATTAACGACAAATCATTCGAGTCGATCCAAACACAAGTCTCACGAGGCCTCGCTGACTCCACAAAGGACATGCCGTACTCGTCCTCCAACATTCGAAAGCTGTTCCAAACAGTCGACAGCCTCGCCACCCTATCCAAAACCTCTGCCAGCGACACTGCATTGGCCGCCCGAGAATCAAAGCGTGGCGCCCACAACCATGACTCCGGATTTCCCTGCTGCACTGTCTGCTTTGCGATTGGAGCTTCCTGCCGCGGGCACACTAAAGAATGGTGCATCCGACCTGGAGGAGGGATGGCCGGCAAAACGATCGATGAATCCAAAGCGGCACGCCAGGCAGCACGAGGAGGAGGACGCAAGGGAGGAAAACCATCATCAAACACTGTCCCTGGCACAACCACCATTAAGAATGGGATAGCAGTTAAGGGACTAGACGGTCAAGCTTACATTGTAGACCTAGGTCACCTCCAGAAAATCCAACTCGAGGCAACCAAGCCTGCAGACTTTGCTGGCATCGCGGACTCCTCTAATGGCAGCACGACGACTGAATACTTCGAATATGAAGGATTTATGGCGGACGATGTTACTGACCCTGTGGACTATGAGCCAAGAGCCAGCGTCAACTGGAACACTCACACAATCCCAACAATTCCAGGCTACGAAACAATACTAGCAACCACAGCGGTCCTTCCCACACACCCCTCCGATAAAACTCGCCTCGTCTCGCTCACCGAAAAGCCTTTCTACATGGACTCTGGGGCAACGGTGCACATTTCACCCTGCGCCTCAGACTTTGTAACGCTCCAACCAATCCCGCCGCGAGCAGTCAAAGGAGTAGGCGGCACATCGATCCAGGCAATAGGCATGGGCCAAATCAGACTACAGGTCCAGAACCAAACGGAAATATACCTCGAGAATGTACTTTACATCCCCACTTCCACAGTACGGCTCATCTCTATCTCGGCCCTCACCATCGGAATGCGTGCAATAATTACATTCAGCCGCACTGGCGTCACCATTCTTGACGAAGACAGCGGAACGCTCCTCGCTACTGGGCCACTCATTCCTGGACGACGCTTATACACACTCGAACTACAATCCGCACTTAACGAACACGCCCTCACAGCTGCACAGACACCTGTAAAGATTGATACTTGGCACTGGCGTCTCGGACACGCCAACTATCAAGTCGTGGCCACCATGGCTCGAACAGGTCTGCTCCCAGGTACGCCCTCTGCCTCCCTCCTTGCGCAACCAAAATGTGACGTCTGTATTCTTGGCAAAGAGACCAAAACACCGGTTCGCAAGGTACAGGAGGAAGGGCACAGGGCGAGTAAGAGACTGCAGATAGTATGGATAGATCTAGCTGGCCCCATGAATGTACAATCACGCACCGGAAACAAATACACTATGGACATTGTTGATGACTACACAAACATGCCATGGGCAATCCCGCTCAAATCAAAATCAGATGCATTTGCAGCCCTGCAGGCCTGGGAAAAGGCTTGCGAACTTGAAACAGGCGAAAAAGTCGGCATCTATCGTACTGGCCATGATGGCGAACTCGAAAGTCGACAAATGGAAGCCTGGCTAGCAACAACTGGAACACGACGAGAATTTGCGGCACCGTACACGTCGGAACATATGGGGCGCGTTGAGCGCATGCATCGGACACTCCAGGGCAAGGCCAGAACAATGAGGCTTGCAGCTAAATGCCCAGAATCACTATGGGACGAATTTTACTTAACAGCCACGCACCTTCACGCCAAAACCTTAACGAAATCATTAAATGGCAAAACCCCATTCGAATTGTGGTACGAGCGCATTCCTGACTACTCTTACATGTGCGAAATTGGATGCAAAGCATTTGTCCTCATCCAGAATCAGCACAACCCAAAGCTCAACGCTCGAGGGATCGAGTGTGTTCTCATCGGGTACGCACTAAACTCAAAAGCATATAGATGTTACGACCCTAGAACAAAGAAGGTTTACGAATCTTACCACGTCCGATTCCTTGAACGTCATGACGGTCACCCAATCTCCGCGTCGATCGAGGACACGCCCACTGCTGATCCCACCACAACAGCGCCCACAGACGCAAGCGAACCGACATCGATCAACGAGATCAAAAAGGTATCAACTGACGCGCCACCCATAACCGTCGATGACGACGAAGACAGACCACCCGCGGCTCCCCCTCCAGCAGTAGCCCACGAGCCGAACCCGCCAGAGGACGCGCCCGAACCACCTGCCCCTCGATGGTCAGAGCGCGTACGCATCCCAACAGCCAAGGCCAATCCAGACGACCCACTACCAACACGCCTAGATCTGGCTGTCGAAGAATCCCGCGCAGCCGGCAACCGACTACGGGCCGCACGATTGGAGAGACGCATGGACAGAGCACACATGAATCGACCAGATGAAATAGGAGGAGACGACAATAGCGTCCCGAACATGGCCAACGTTGCATCAATAGAGGAGATAGAGCACCTTCTGGCCGTGGCAGAGTCCCTCGGCGATCCATCCATCGATCTGAGTGATGAGCCTCGTACATGGAAAGAGGCACTCGACTCACCATACGCAAAGGAATGGGAGGCTGGATATCGCGATGAACTAGACTCTCTAAAAGCTATGGGAGTATACAAGCTGATTCCACGAGATCAGGTGCCTGCTGGTCACAAGGTCCGGAAAGGACGCCCAGTGTTCAAAATCAAACGCGACGAGAACGGCAAAGCCATTCGATTCAAAGTTCGCCTAGTATTTAAGGGGTATGAACAGATCTATGGTCAAGACTACACGAGAACGACCTCACCGACCGCACGCATGGAGTCATGGCGAGTACTCCTTCACCTCGCTGCAACACAGAAATGGGACGCTACTCAAATTGATGTGAAGACAGCATTCCTCTACGGCTTACTCCCGGAGGAGGAGGTTCAATATATGATGCAGCCTGAAGGATTTGAGGAACCCGGAAAGGAAAACTGGGTATGGTGTTTACTGCGCGGCCTCTACGGTATGAAGCAAGCCGGACGCATCTGGAACAGTACCCTCAACAGCAACATGATCTCATGGGGATTTACACGCCTACCCTGCGAATCCTGCGTTTACTACAGAAAGACCGACACAGGCACCACCATAGCAGCAGTACATGTCGACGATTTTCTCTCCATTGCCAGCAGCAGAACCGAAAATGAACGGTTCAAAGCCCAGCTCAGGTCTGTATGGACAATTTCTGACTTAGGCATCCCCAGATTTGTCGTCGGCATTGCAATTGAGTGTGATCGCGAACAACGCCTAGTAAAACTATCTCAAACAGCCCTCATCGACAAAATTATATCTCAGTTCGGCCAGTCCAACGCCACGCCACTCACCCTGCCTATGGAGTCGGGCCTGAAGCTCCGACGCGTTGATAGATCCACCCTCCCACAAGACGAAGTTGATGCCCTCATCAAAACCCCGTACCGCTCCCTCGTCGGGTGCCTACTCTATGTCGCTATCTCCACCCGGCCTGACATTGCTTACGCCGTTCAGCAACTCACCCAATACGTCGACTGCTACACAGCCATCCACTGGAGAGCCGCCACACGACTCGTCCGTTACCTAAAGGGCACACGAGACCTCAAGCTCGTCCTTGGCGGCGGCGACAGTCCCGTCAATCTCACCGGTTTCACCGACTCCGACTGGGCCAATTGCCTCGACACTCGACGCAGCATCGGCGGTTACGCCTGGAGCCTAGGCTCTGGCGTTGTATCTTGGGCAGCACGCAAACAGAAGTCCGTAGCAGCGTCCTCCTGCGAAGCGGAATACATGGCCGCCTACGAGAGTGCGCAAGAGTGCATATGGTTACGCGCGCTACTCAAAGGTATAGGTTATGATACGACTAGTAAACCCACCCCCATCCTATGCGACAACAACGCCGCCATCAACCTCTCGGAAGACCCCACCCTCCACGCGCGCGTAAAGCATGTTGATATCAAGTATCACTTCCTGCGCGAACATGTTCAAGCCGGCGAGATATGTATTCGCTACGTAAACACTAAATTCAACGTCGCCGACCTCTTCACGAAGGCCCTTGCAGCCCCCCTCTTTTTACGCCTACGCGGCCTGCTCGGCCTACAATGAAATACCATGACCATGCGTGAGGAGGAGACAACTCAGGGACTACGGTGAGGAGGAGTGTTAGGAAGTTAAAGAGCACCGCCGACCCTTCGTTTGTCTCGCCTATTCATCCACCTCATTGTCGACCAACCTTTCACTAGTCACATTCGATATCACACTATCTGGCCACCATATGTGGCCACCCCTTTCACCATTGTTTCAAATACATATATATACTACCGTACATCACCCAACACCCTCAGTCAATTATACGTTGAACTGAGGGTGAGTCGATACTTTGCCTTTCTACGCATACGACCGATACTGACATAGCTACCAGTCATAACTCTCTGTTTGTCAGGTAGCTACATCTAGTCAATTATACGTTGAACTGAGGTCATAACTCTCTGTTTGTCAGGTGTCAAGTTAAGAGATTCTAACATAGTTTTCATTGTGGGGACTGGTATCCGTGTTGAACGTCTCAACGGGATGGGTTCGGGTCTTGGTGCAGGTTGTGGTGGCTCAGGGGCTTGTGGTGTTACCACATTTGTGTCGGTTGTGGGTGTGGGGTTTGGCTCTGGCAGTAGATCGGTCTCGTGAACTGGGCCTGGGATAATTATTATTTCATCATCATCGTGTTGGGTAGGGTTGGGCGCTGAGCTCTTCTCGATAGAGCCTATGGATGGGAAATCTATTTCATGGTCCTTGATTGGGGTGACAGTTGCCTCATGAGAGTTGTCGGTGACTTCGTCATGGCTTTCAATGAATTTCACATGGTATGAACTATAAACCTTCTTTGATGATCTTTTGTAACAGCGATATGCCTTAGAGTTTGGGTCATACCCTATTAAGACGCATTCGATCGACCTCTCGTATACTTTTGGGTTGTGTTTGTGGAGGATAAGCACAAATACACGGCACCCAATTTCGCAAATGTAGGAGTAGTCTGGCTTTTTCAGGTACCACAATTTGTCTGGCGTTACATCTTTAACAGAAGAGGTTTTGGTCTTTCCATGAAGATGAGTTGTGGTGAGATAAAACTCGTCCCATAAGAACGTTGGGCATCTAGCTGCGAGACGCATTGATCGTGCCTTACCCATCAAGGTCCTATGCATCCTTTTGACTCGTCCAATATGGGCTGAAGTATGCGGAGCTCCCACTTTGAGAATGATACCTCTAGACTTGTACCATTCCTTGTGGACTTCACCATTGAATTCACCATCTCAACCAGTTCTTAGGATTTTCAACTTTTCACCTGTTTCTGTTTCGCCAGCCAGGATCCATGCTTTGAGTTCCTCAAAACCATTGTCTTTCATCTTTAAGGGAACCGACCACGGTTTGCTTGTGTAGTCATCAACTATATTCATGATGTAGTTGTTGCCGGTACATGACGTTACGGCTGATTTACCCGTTAGATCTACCCATATCTTTTCTAGCCTCCTCGTCGCCCTATGTCCATCATCCTCTTCCCTCTCCTTTGGTACCGGCGTCCTGGTCTGCTTTCCAAGGATGCAATGGTCACATTTTGGAGGTTTTGAGGGAAAGGTTTTGGGCATACCTTCGATCATCCCGGCACATGCCATCTGCATAATGGCTTGGTAGTTCACGTGTCCCAGTCTATTATGCCAAGACCTGAGATTGGGTGTGGCATGTACGGTGTACGCCTGATTGAGGTGAAGGTTGAGGGCATAGAGATTTCGTTGGGCAACTAGGGTCCTGGTGGCAATGATGGCACGCATTGCTTTCTTTACAAGGGTGGCACCAAAGTCGTCAAAGGTCGTGATGATTCCTGCTTGCTTTGCGAGTTTACTGATAGATAATAGTCGAACTGTAGATTTTGGGACCAGCAACACATCATCGAGTTCAATATACGCCCCCCCTTTTACACATAGTCTGATGCTACCCATGCCTGTTGCAGCTATGGTCGATCCTCCAACACCCTGTACAGAACGCTCAGGAATCGGTGTCAGGGTAACAAAATCCGCTGGATCCGGCGAGATGTGAACTGTCGTGCCCGAGTCGAGGTAAAAGGGTAACGTTTCAAATGGGATAGCTAAAAATGATAAGGCTATATTGTTTGTGTGATCGTGATTGGTATGATCGCTTGGGTGAGACTCCTCCTCAATCGCGATCATGGTGTCGAATTCTAAAGCCTCAATGTCATCAATAGACCCTGCATTCGGGAGGGCATCTGATGCCAGTCCAGCAAATTCTGTCTTCCGTCCGCCCACTTCATGTGTTGCTATATAGGCTGCAATTGCATCAGAGTCTCCTTCAAGTGTGAAGGCCGAGCCTCCAGATGGGATAATCGTAATCTTTGTGAGCACCTTCTTCGTGTCTCTGGCCTTCCTCTGAGCGTCATAGTGGGCCAAACGGGCTTTCCTCAATTCTTCCACAGTTTTTCCAGCCATTCCTCCACCTTCCAGTACACACCAGAGCAGGGTGTGTCCTGTGAAGCTTGGACAACCCTTGGACTTGCAGCCGTTGCAAACCAACCTATCATATTTCGAGGTCTTCGCTGTGAACGCCATTGGAGCTGTGTCGGGTGCGATATCTCCCCTATCTGCATCTATCAAGGTCTGTTCGCTCTCGAGAAACTTGCAAATCTGCTTGGGACCATATGTCTTTGGATCGGCAGCTGCTGTGAGATTGCGAGATATGATCGATTGTATGTGGGCGTACGTCTTGTCAGAGAGGGAAGAAAGGATTGCGATTGCCTGAAGTAACTCCTTTGTAACCTCCCCGGCTTCAAAAGCACGGTCGATCTTGTCGAGTATTTCGTCGGCCGTCTTTGTCAAAGATTGCGATGGGGAACACTTCATGGTCAGGGCTTCTTGTAGCAGGCACACCTGCTGAACTGGTACAGCACCACCATGTCTGTCCTTCAGATACGCCCAGAGCCTCACTGGGTCCCATTCCTCCACACAGAGCTTTTGTTCTGACTTTGACAGTGCTTGTTTGATGAAGGAACATGCGAGGTGGTTATTCCCCGTCCATGCCCAATGCGCACGGGGCTCGTATGTTGGGTGTGGGGACGGTGGTCGATTAGAAACATATTCCCATAATTGGACCATCGACATCTCCAACGTCATACTGTAGGACCATTCCCCCCACTTGCCATCGTCCTTCTCCAAGACATGGCCCGTCCAGCTCGTGGTCACTTTCCCAATTGATGTGATCAGGGGGTGCGCCAAATTGTCAATCCTGCGCATTTCCGCAATGGTATCGGGAGTGATTGTAGAAGCTTCAGTCCCCGAGGGTTCAGGTTGAGCTGGGGGCTTAGATTCCCCGCCAGAGATAGTCATAGTGTGGACCAGAGTGTAGTGTTCAGAAAAACAAAGAGATTATATGCGAGCCGCATGCGAATTAGCTGAACAGCTGGTCCAGTAGAAAAAGTCCAAAGTTCAGATTCAAGAGGTGTACTTTCAGAGTACAAAGCAGCAGATTCCCATAACCTGTTGGAATCTGAACCGACAGGACCTAGATGAATGCAGACTATGTAAGTCTTATATCCTCAGTCTGTAGATAGAATTGACTCTATTCTGTACCTAGATGAATGCAGACTATGTAAGTCTTATATCTACGGTACAGTAAGTTAATGTCCATAGGTGTATAAATATTTCTGGCTCACCCTCAGTCTGTAGATAGAATCGACTGAGGGTGGTCAAGTCCATGTCCACGTATATAAGTTCCCATATTGCATTGTCATAGTAGTGACAATGGATTGTGACGAGTGTGATAGGTCAAAAGTCAGGCACGCTTCATGGTGGCGTACGCGTCAGGTCGCAACAGCTTCTGGCAACTCTCTCAGTGACCTCCCACATCCTTAATCCCCCAGGCACTCCACCTGCAACACCTCACTATTATGCACTTCCCCAGGCCATTACACATCACCCCAGGCCATTACATGGATCTCCTAGCCATCACGCATCATGCAGATCACCTGGAGATCACTCAGCTATTATGCATCTCACCATCCACTGGATGTCTGAATCCTCGTCAATCTTGCAGGCCGCTACACAATCTCTCCAATATAGTTGCTCCTCTGCCCTGCTGCCACACATAGAATTCCCAGAACCATCTTGGAATCCTTTCTAGACCCTGCTGTAGTATATAAAGACTATAAGCAGCCCTCATGTACCTGTAAGGGTGACCTCTAGGAGTTGCAGCTAATCACACAACTGGCAGAGGGAAATCCAAAGTATATTAGAAACCATTACAATAGGACAGGAAATGTAACTCATTACCTAGCAGAGGGAAATCCAGAAAAAAACAAGTCTGAGGATCTTCCTGCACCAGGAGCCTGAAAATACTGCAGAGGTCACCTGACTGTGTCCTGGGGCAGATCAGAGGTCCCAGGGTAATCCCAGGGGGTCCAAACATGGGATGGAAAAGGAAGTCCCCTGACAGTACCTTAGTCTTGATATTACTAATAACTATCTGTGTTTGCTTGAACCTCTGTCTGATTTCTCTGTGTCTGTTCTTGTCTCTTTCATGCTTGCCTTAGTCACTACCCCAGCATGCACATCATTGACTGGCATGCACCACACCTTATTAAGTTCATCTCCATCTCATCTCCAGAATCTCCCCGTCAACTCGACACATTTGCTCTTCACTCAACCCCAGAGTAAGTCCATCAACTCCAGAACTCACTTCATCATCTCATGTCCCAGAACTTATCCTGGAGCCCTTGATGCTATGTTTACACAGTTCGGCACTTGCCTGCGCCTTGTAAAGTCATTGCTTACTAGGAAAGGCCTCCAGGTCAACAGAATCTGACAATAACATCTGGCTATTGCACTCATGTGATCTGATGTTCATCTTCTCTGTCCTTGATTTTTGACACACCGGCTATAATGTTTGGCTATTGTGCTCATGTGACCTGATGTTCATGCCTCTATCCTTAATTTTTGACACACCAGCTATAACATCTGGCTATTGCACTCACATGACCTGATGTTGGTCCTCAATTTTTGTGCACTGGCTATAACATCTGGCTAATAGTTTTCCGATTCTCTGCATATTATGTTATTAATTATGATATATATGTTTTCTGTATGTTCAAACATCAAATTTCTGCTCAGTAGACAAAAGAGGAGGGATAATTAACAAAGTCCAGTCCCCAAATTTGCTAGCCAACCAAGAATGCCAAGGATAATCAACTGTGCTGTTGGATCATATAATGGGCTTGGCTTGGGAATCTTGTTAAACCTTCCAGAGTGGACCATGTTCATGCATGTCAGATACAATGAGCAAGGTGCTGTTTGCTTCAACATATGTTTTGGTCAGCTCAGCTTTCTTGTCAATCAGCTGGGTATTATCTTCACTGAAGTAGTGCTATTGCAAGTTGGAAGGACAAAACAAACAAGGTTTGAGTCCACATACCATTCCACCAGTTCCACTGCCATTTGAAAGGCAGAGGTGAATTTTGCAGAATGAGTTTTCTGAGTAATTATCTGCAGGTCAAACTGAGTATGGACACAGGCTTCACATATGGAACTGTGCCTGGGATTTGATTAATAACAAATCAGATTACTGAGGCCATCACATCCTCTTACCATTTCTCTGAGTTCAAGGGTTCACGCTTGCATATGCACAATGTTCTGGAAGGAATTGTTGTTAAAGTATACATAGAAGCCAGTGACATTATGGAACTCAAAGTCATTTCAGTCTAGTATTGAATCAGACCTTGCTTAGCTAAGAGGAAAGACCAGATACTCACTACCTTCACTTGCCCAAGGCAAAGTATTGACCTTAACAAAAGAGAGCGGCACTACTCTTGCATCTGGAGAAACATGCTCATTATCTGGGAGGTTGTTGAAGGACATTATTGCTCATTATTGTCAAATATGGTCCCTGGGGATGGCCTTCTAGACTTCAAGGCAAAGGAACACAGCACCCTCTTTCCCAGATTGGATGATTGGAGGAACAAGGGTCAATTCAGTTGTTTTGGCTGCTGGGGTAGTACCATGCATTACAGTACTTCCATTTGAGCTGTATGTAATGGTCTCTGCATGCACTCAGGTGCTGCCTTCTCCTCACTGAAGATGACCTTTACTGCATGTAACGGATCGTGCCCATTACAGCACTTGAATACAGTATTATTACTTATAGTTATTATTTTACTTAGCTATTATGTAATTACTATATAAGTCGTGAGGTTACTTATGTAACCTCAAGTAGTCTTTTTGCACAACCATAGCCAGAATCAATTGATAGGTTCTGACTTACGGTCTCGTGCATGAAAGGCTCAGTAACTGCGTTACACTGCATCAGTCTTGTTAAGGTTGAAAGTACCATTCCAAGGCAACACTACCAATATAATGCACTTGCCAGCCATACCCAGAAGGGAAGAGAGCAATACAGATCTGCTGGGATGACAAATGGATGGGGAATAAGAAGGAAGACCTCCTTGTCAAGTTTCAAGGCAGCAATTTTAAGGCTTCTGCTGCCCAATGTATTGATGCAAATGGATTGGGGGTCTAACCTGGTGAAGTAATCAGGGATATAGTATGAAATGGAGGCAATGTCCAAATCCTGTGAACAAATGCCTAATTGACTTTAACAAAACGAGGTATAGTCACGAACCTGGCCAGTTGACAGAGAAAAACTTGCAACTGCAATATGACCAGTGGACTGATTAGTAACCTTGACATGTTTGAATTCTCCTGTTGTTAGATCCACAGGCGTATAGAAATAGACACCTTGGTTTTCTGCTGAAAGACAAAAATGAATGAACAGTGGACAAACCCCAGATTATCCATATACAAGTACCAATTACTACAAAACCTAGTTAGATGAGGGCTTTGGACTAGTAAAAGACCTAGACTCACAAGCACCCATGCAGGCAACTGCAAATAATTGGGATGCGCTTTCAGGCCTGACCTGGACAGCCATGGCATGGTGAAGGGTTCCTGTATACTGATTGTTATGAGCCCCAAAATCATCAAGGACTATACTTTCCAAATAGTTCCCATCCTTAAAAGCCTCCACTCCTGTGGAAGCACCTGACTTTCTCACAATAATGCCTGTGAATATAATTCAATGTGGCATGAAAACTAATATCATGTCAGAATACTTCACATGTAGCAATATAACCAATCCCATTGTCACTGGTGCAACAAACATTCACAGATCCTGAGCCCCAGTATGGGTTATTACCTGACTGAGGTAGGCCTTTGCCAACTACATTGTATTTCCATGCCTGTGACAGTTTGTCAAACCATAGAAGTACAATACCCACCCTACCTGCAATGAGGATCATGTCTAAGTCCTCATTTGTTTTCAAGGAAATCCTTGCATCATGGATAAGGCAGAACTCGGAATTAAAAGCAACATCCTTGTTCCAGCTTGTGGGCCTTATGCAGGATCTGAGCTATATACAGGTTTGAAGACAAGCACTGGAGCTGGAAAAGTTAGATCTGAAGATCTAGAAGTAATTGGAAGGGCTAGAGCTTGTATGTGCTTGCTCATAGTGAAATGTCTGACTGATAAGTGTGCATTTAGAAGCAGCGTGGTCAAGAGCGTGAAACAAGATACCTCAGACCCTGGATCAGTTAAGTCATAAGCATGTTTTATTAAATACAAAAGCTACTAATGCATGCCTGTTGAATTACCAATATCCTGTGCCTTCCATGCAGCAGGAGAATCATGGTTCCCAGGATTGTGCAACCAGTGAACATGTCCACTCTTGTTAGTCTGGGCATCTCAGAGCTATGATACAAGGTGAGTGTCAAAATACATTGATACAAGTTGAATACAATACATTGTTCATGCTTGGGCCATAATAATCAACTATAATCACTGAAGAGAGGTTAGAGCAATTGTCTGGAAGAACCTAAAAACTTACCATTGTTAAACCTGTTATCAGTTAGGTTGGCATAAGCCATACTGACTGGAAAATCCAAGCTAGCTATTTTGTTCACTTTCCAGCCACTAGACCTATACATATATGATTCCAGAGTTTATTGTGAAACAATGTTAAAAATGCAGATAAACGCTAATGCGGTATTGACAGGGTTTATAAGCAGCTTAATAACTGAAGGCTTCCCTAGAAATCCCAAACCATATGCGATAATGTCTGGAGTGTTGCCTGGTTTGAAAGGGAAGGCTTCGATCCAATAGCCAGGCAAAGGTATGGTGACAACATTTTCATCAACATGATTGGTGCTTGATTTGTTTTCAGTTGCAGCAAGAGAGAAGCCATTGCAGCACATATTAAATGGAAGTCAATGAGGTCAGTCCAAGCAAATGAATGCTTGTTAAATGAGAAAATTATATTGGCTGCAAAAGATAGACTAGATAACTAATCTGTACAACTGGCCAACATTGGCCATGCTTGTCAGGTTCTGCTGACCCGGGGGCCTTTCCTAGTAAGCAACAACCTTACGAGGTGCAAGCAAGTGCCAAACTACGTAGACGTGGCGTCAAGGGCTCCAGGGTGGGTTTTGGAGCGTGAGACAACGAGAGAGTGTAGTCCCAGGGATGGGGCTTATTCTGGGATTACTTAGTGAGAGGAGTGGTCAAGTCAGTGGAGAAGTTTCCAGAAATAAGACGGAGGCAAACTTAGATAGATGGAGTGCATGCCAGTCAATGTGGGGTTGTTGGAGGGGTTTTGGGGTTTGGTGGGGGGTTGTGACAGTGCTTCTGTGAATTACAAGCCTTGTGACAAGAGGTACACAGAACACACCTAAGGCAGGGCACTTTGTGCTTCTTGATGGGACATTAGGGGGTTATTTGTCCTATCAAAAATACCTTTCATTGGGATCTGAGCTTTGAGAGAGAGGTGTGGTTAGTGGAGGTCTACCAGTGCAAATTGTCACATAATGAATCTGATGTAGCTCCAGCAGCTGCTTTTGTAATTTTATGTCACATAATGTTTAAGGCTAGATTGGGCAAGTAGTAGGAGGGAGTTGTCCAGAGTTAATTTGGACAACAATTAGATTACCACCACTGTTCCTTTCACCCTTCACATTGTCACATTTATCTCTTATCTCTTTCATCTATTCATCCATTGTTCACAATTGATTTATTATGGCAAGCGCAGCAGGCGACAATCTTGTTGTCTCACACTGCACTCACAGATACATTACATTACATATTATTCCATGCATTGTCTCACACTGTGCTCACGGCACTTGCCACATTGATTGCGCTACATCACTCATCTAAAATCCCCTCCCATGGTCCCTATTCACTTTATTCATTCTACTTCTTACAACTACTTACATTCCTACAATAGTCCTCCGTAGTTAGCTTGAGTTTGGCCCCTTCCTTCCATTGGTGGGCAGGCCAGCCCAAGAACTTTCAGACTCAAGAAATATCAATTCTTTCCGCAAACACTTGGCCAAACTTATTGAGCCTTTTCTCTCACACTCCGCAACTCTTATCACAGTCTCGAATTAATGTAAGTTTCTGGTTTGCCCTTTCCTTTTTCTTCACGTGACCACATCAGATTCATCACGTGACAATTTGCACAGTCGACCTCCGTGTGTCGCAGCGACCTATCCCCTTTGATTCCGATGGTTTTCCTGATTTTCCGATTATTGGGGTTGGGGATCACATGTTTAGTAGAGTTTGCTCATCCTCAACGCCAACACGAGGTGTGCACCCAACATGTTCATTTGTAGGTGTCAAAATCAGTCAGGTCTGCCAACCAATCCCATGGCCAAATTAATGGTTTGACATCTGAACTCGCACCTACTGACTTGGTAGTATAAATAAATATGCCTATGGACCCTGTACATAGTTCCTCACTCTACACCCACGGGACAAAGCCAGCTCTCTCACCAGGAACACTTACTATGGTATTGACACCTAAGCCTGTTGATGTCAGTGATTGGGAACCAGGGGATCACCATCAAACAACAATGCATATCCAAGTCGCTGCTATTCCAGTCAAAGATCACTTTGATCCAGATCACACAGGATGCCAGCTATTACACTGGTACATGCCCATGTTCCCCATAACTTACTTGGGTGCCACTGCTTAATGTTGTTATCCATTAGGAATATTGCATTGGTATTTGCAGTGAACGCCAGAGGCACAGTCCATAAGAGTATTGCTCTTGACACCAAGAAGCAAAGCGATGATGACCCAATTGTGCAGGTAAAGTGAGTTGCGTGTCTGTAGTTCCAACTGCATTATCTTACCAGTTTTGTTGTAAGAGTTGAAAGCCGTAAATATATGGCATCTTTTAATGCTGTAGGGGGGTTCACCATTGCTATCGAACCTGACTCAGTATACAAGACGACTGACAAGATATTTGGTCTCCTCTGTCACTACAAATTCAATCACTACTTTTATAATGGCAATGGTAGTAGCTGCCGCTCTTGGTCCACCCATGTCATTGAGATACTTGTTGATGAGGGCGTACTTCATCACTCATGTATTGATCGTCTCAATCAGTGCATAGTTGACTTGAGGCGCAACTTCCAATACTGGGTTCCTCGCAAAGATGGTGCCAGCTTTTTCTAGGACCATAACCACGGTACAATGGCTGGAGTGTCATACTGGCATATCAGGTCTACTACAACCCAGGACATGCACTTTTGATATATAAAGTTATTCAAGATACAACCTTGTAATTAATTGTATTAAAACTGTAAGTTTTTATGAGGCCAATGAGAGCATATCGTGGCTGTCACGTAAATGCTGCACCTAGGGAGCAATTGAGACCTCATACAACTCAGTTTCCATCAATTGCTCTCTAGGTGAGCACTCCACGCTTATGAGCAACAGTCTGTAGTTAGTTAACCATCAATTGCTCTCTAGATACACAAAGTCTTGCCTACTCATAGCTATGCATTACAATCCAATAAAATTGTCACACTGTTCCTCATAAACTGAGACCCCTGCATAAATCCGCATGGAAAGCATCCTACCATCAAATTGCCAGCCTCACAACCTCACAAGTTGACTGAGGAAGCGCCCCCACCTTCTGGATCGCTTGGAGAAATGCCCAAGTCTAGCCAAACGTCTCGGGATGTTACACCACCCATCATGCAACCTTCTGAGCATGAGCAGCAAATCCTCTCTAATCTTGAACTCATTGTGGAAGAATTCCGACGTGGTAAAAAGCACAAGGTCGATGCCATTACAGAAATCATTGATATCATCTTGTTGATGATATCGACGAGAAGTTTAGAAGAGGATCCATTACCAATTACATCACTGTGCTCACCAACATCGAAACCCAAGAAGAGATCAAGACAGAAGAGCAAGAGATTGCAAAGAAACAGAAGGCAGACAGTCTGGAGAGCAAAATGACATTGCCAGCCAAGAGAGACTTATTGAGTCAGATAGAACAAAAGTGAAAGGAAAGAGTAAAGCACAGACCGGGCCACAAACCTTTTTGCCCAACCATTTGCATCGAGACAAACTCCTGCATGCAGGAGCCCAAAGCCCCAAACCAAGTAGCGGCAGTGATTCTGACTCAACAGGAAGGGGTAAATCTGACCTGGATCAGCTGCAAACAAAGAAACAAAAAATCAAAGAAAAGGATTTACCCTGGTATAGTGAAGAAAAGCTTGCTCGAGAGGCTGAAGACCCCTGATGCTTCAAAAATAGAAGGTTGCTCAAACTCTACCTTAAGAACCCTGCCCAAGTCAGACAACACATTGCCATGTCTTGAACCGCACCTTGCAACTTCCCTGGATCAGAATGGGACAAACTTATCAAAGGAGAACTCGCTAATTTTGACGTCATCTACAGCGCTATCCACCATATTGGAGCTCCTCAGGAGAATAGAGGGCGTATTGGAGATCATGAGATCATCCTTAGACATAGTGATCCAGTACAAAGAGTCAAAAATCACGGGCAATGGTCTATTGCAGCAAACCTCTATGAGGAAGCCCTCAGTTTTGCCTGGCCCAACAGATGAGAAGAATGGACAAACCACTACCGATACATTGTTGGGCTATTCTCAGCAAAACCTGTCACTCTACATATCTGTGTCATTGAGTACAAAAAAGCTGTCAGAGCCAGGGTTGGTCCAGGCACAAAAATGTTACTCACTGATCAAAACCAATTTGATGACCTCTGCAATGCAATCCTTGACTCCAGTGGAATCAATTACAGTGGAAGTGCGAACAAAAGAGTTGGGATCAAGTCATCAACGAGCAAACCCAGTGGCAGTGCTAAAAACACAGGACAAGCTGTTTGTAGACAATGGAACTCATCAATTGGTTGCTCCTTTGACAGGGACTCATGCTTCTGGAGACACATCTGCAAACGGTGTGGGGGGAAGCATAAGAAAATTGAATGCCCTCAAAACATCAAGAACTGAGGTGTTGAAAGGCAACGTCCCCAAGTATCTGCATTACAACTACTATGACTATTCAGCACAACTCCCTCAAACACTCATTCAATGGTCTCTTACAGCAAAGCCTCTTTCAATGCCATCCCATGATGAACTAGAGAATGTGCGAGCTACCAAAACTATAACTGAGCATCCTGACCTGTTCAAAATTGTAACTCCTATAAACGTCGATTTCCTTCAACAACCCATGATTAATCATCCCAACCAACCTTTTGTAGTTTCAGTAATCAGGAGCCTTAGAGAGGGATTTTGGCCTTTTGCCGACACCAAACCATCTTCCTATCCCTTAACCTGTGATATGTTGTTGGGACCTCCTAGGAATGAAGCTGAGGCAAACTTCCTGAAATCACAGTGCAATATTAAAGTTGCAGCAGGACGGTTTTCTGACAATTTTGGACCTCAGCTGCTTGATGGAATGTATAGCTCACCAATCCATGCAGTTCCAAAACCCAAATCCTCCAACTTGCTACTTGTCACCAATCAATCTGCAGGACAGTTCTCTTTGAACTCAATGATAGCCTATAATGACATCTCTGGCTTCCCAATGGACAACATGAGGCACCTGGGAAATTTGCTGTTATGGATTAGAGAAAAGTCTAATAGACCGCTAATTTTGTGGAAGTCGGATGTCATCAGTGCCTACCAACTGATCCCCATGCACCCTAGGTGGCAGCTCAAACAAATTGTTACTATTGACAACAAGCGATATGTTGATCGATGCAACTGTTTTGGTGGACAAGCATCCTTAAACTGCTGAGGAGCTGTTAACAGCCTTGTTATCTGGTCTGCGGAAGACTCGTATGAGGTTGATAACCCCCTTTGTTTCAATGATGACACTTTTGGAGTAAACGATGCTGATGACCTCAAGTTCTATGAACCATATCTTATGTGGATGCTGAAAAGTCAAGCTAATCTACTACAACTCTGAGACGATCTTAGAATACCTCACAAACAAAAGAAACAGGTCTTTGGAACCCCATTAACAATAATTGGTATCCTTGTTGACCCAAACACTATGACAAAGACTTTACCCTCAGATGCCAAACATGACCTCATCAATGAAATCTGATGTTTTGCCTCATATCATAAAAGGAAATCATCTTACCACTCCAAACGAGCATGGCAACAACTAGCTGGATGGATCAACTGGGGCTTAAATGTCTACCCTCTTCTAGCTCCATCTCTATGCAGTATCTATGCCAAACTTGTGATGGTACCGGACAATCCTAACCTGAGGATTTGGTGTAACACTGATATAATGGCGGACTTGCTCTGGGCAGCAAACCACATTGAGAATTCTGATGGCATCCTCCTCCTTTGTTCAAAAGCATGGTCTGCATATAGCGCTGACATCACCATTGAGTGTGATGCTTGCCCCATAGGAATGGCTTTCTGGTTCCCTTCTTCACAACGAGGTTACTTTTGTGCTATGCAAGAAAACACTCCAACAGAACTTAAATCTTTTCTGGAGGCCCTAACAGTAATATCGGCACTGTATCTTGCAACCCAGCATACCCCAAAAGCATGAAAGATTGTCATTTATTCCAACAGTCAAAACACCGTCAATATTTTCAATTTGCTCCATCCCCAACCTCTTTATAATCCACTCTTAAAATTCGCTATCGATATCTTGATCAGTGGCAATCACAGGCTAAAAGTTTTACATATCCCTGGAGAACTCAATGTCTGCACTGACCTCCTGTCTTGAAGAAAATTTGAAGAAGCCCATGATTTATTCCCTTCTCTGTCCATCTTTGACTTCCAACCCCCTCAAGAGTTGCTGGGGGCAGCAAAAAAATGATCATACCATCTGTGAAGCCCAGGCAACCACACAGAGTTGCTTGGACTCGAGAACGTCTCATACACAAACGTTCCATAGCTCTTGGTTACTGCATCGGAGACTCAACTTTTTGCTCTTATGGATCTGCTCTAAACTCATATTTGAACTTTATAAATATACACCACATGGACATGAAACCCACTGCCGACACACTCTCACTCTATCTCTACGTTGCCTACATGTCCCACTACATTGATCCAAAATCCATCTCCTCATACCTATCAGGACTTTGCAACCAACTCAAAATTTACTTCCCAGACATCTGAGCTGAACAAAGTTCTCCAATTGTAAAGAAGACCCTGGCCGGCTCTAAGAAGAGGTTCTCATCTCCAACAAAATGCAAACGAGCAATCACTAGGGACAATCTCCTACATGTCATCAACTTCTACAAATCATCTACCCACCATGACGACCTCCTATTCCTTGCCTTATTGGTCACTGGTTTCTATGCTTTACTCCGATTAGGAGAAATAATACTGCCAGATGACCCACTCCTCAGAGACCACCGAAAGGTCATGACCACAGTATCCGTTACAATTGATGCAGATTCTTTCTCTTTCTCTCTACCCACCCACAAAGCCAATGCCTTCTTTGAAGGCAACAAAGTCCTAGTTTGGAAATCCAAACACGTGGCAGACCCATACAAATGTTTTGTGACCTACTGGAACAGCTGCCAATGACTTTTCCCATTACACCATGAATTGTGGATCACCGAGAATGGACACCCACCAGTCCGTCCATTCTTCATTAGCAAATTGCACCAATTTTTCGGCCACAACATTGCAGGTCAATCCCTCCAAGCAGGTGGAGCTACTTTCCTGGCAGAGGCGGGAGCTGCACCTCAAATAATACAGGCAGCAGGCTGATGGGCCTCTGACTCCTTCCAAAGATATATCTGTAAACACCCGGTTATCCTGCACGCCATTGCTTTCAGCAGACGTTTGGACATATCGCCGTGGTAATTTCATTTTGCAAATTCGGTTGTCTGACACACCCTTGCCTGGAGCAGATGGTCAGATGAAACACTGGATTTGGTACCTGTTGTTTTCACACCCTTGCACATAGCAGGTGTGTCCAGCAATGAAACCTTTTCATGGTCATTAACCAACATGCTTTCACAACAGCTGCGAATTGTTACAAGTGTTGTTGCCCTTGCCCGGGCAGGCAACGAGACGCTTGTCGAGTACTTGTTGTAGGCCTTACAATGAAATAATATTGTTCTTCCTCCTTCTCGTGCAACGAAAATCACTTTACAAGCTCATGGCACAAGCCCCAATAGGGAATAGCCGCCAGCACGAGAATAAAAAATCACGCGCAGAATTTTGCGCGCGGGACCGGCTCTACGAGCTCCCCCGACTTGCGGTACACCTACACTCCATAAACTTGCGAGAAGCGGCTCATTGGTCGTATTAAAACTGTAAGTTTTCATGAGGCCAATGAGAGCATATCGCGGCTGTCACGTGAATGCTACACCTAGGGAGCAATTGAGACCTCATACGACTCAGTTTTCGTCAATTGCTCTCTAGGTGAGCACTCCACGCTTACGAGCAACAGTCCGTAGTTAGTTAACCGTCAATTGCTCTCTAGATACACAGAGTCTTGCCTACTCATAGCTACGCGTTACAATCCAATAAAATCGTCACACTGTTCCTCATAAACTGAGACCCCTGCATGAATC
>JAGGAT010000520.1:0-25998 GCA_017657195.1 Termitomyces sp. T70a | reverse complement strand
GCGCGATATCTCCGTCGACTACCCTGACGACGAGGCCATCAACAACCTCGAATACATTTTGGGGACGTTCGTTGACCCGATTTCTCGTCAGTACAGCAAGGACTTTGCCGATAAATGCTTGCTCGCTTATCATACGTCTATCGACTTACACGCGAAGGTCACAGCACTCAAGGACGAGGTGAAAAGGTTGGAGGGGGCTCCTGTCACTTGAGGACGTTACAACCCGTATGGACCGATCTACGGGAAGTCCAAGAAGATATCTAAGAAGCAGACTGCCTACTCCACTGGGGAATCGATGAATGTGGATGCCGGGAGCTCTGGGATGACGCCTCTGGTCAAGGATATGGGATTGGGCAAGTAGTGATGTCGAGTTGACATCAGGAGGGCGTATGTAGCGCAAATTTCGGCGCTCGTGTCGATCCGACGCGAGCGCGCTTTATTACTCACTACTAATTACTCTAGCTATTTGCTTATTCCTTTAGATTTAAATTTGATTATCTTAGTATATAAATACTTGATCTGTAGATAGTGAAGATTTGACAAGTTTTAAATTGTTACTTCGGAGTCCCCCTCAGAAGAAAAGTGTAACGACATTGGAATAACATCCATTGGCGCTACATCCATTGGCGCTACATATAACACGTAAGTTATAGCCTCAGAGCGTGTAAACGGACTCTATTGAATATCTGTAAGTATAACACGTAAGTTATAGCTAGGGTATTCAGTCAGTATCTAGTAAATGTATGTAGAGGTGGTAATACGTACCCTCAGAGCGTGTAAACGGACTGAGGGTACTATGAGGGTATTCTAAGGTATATATATGTATGGAGACAATGTCGAGTGGAACAAAGCAGTCCAGTGGCCAAAGGCCGATTGTAATGTCGGGTCGTGGTACTCTTCACATCGTCACAATGACGTCGACCCAACAGACTGAGGATTAACCTCTGTTATATCTAGACGTGCACTTCTAACACATAATACTCGTCTAGAAGTTTTAGCCTCTATATATCATATATATCATGTTTACTGTTCCTTATGATTAGCAATTTCTTCAAGTCTCGTCCCTCTACACTGCTTGACCTCTTTGGTATGTTATTGTGTTGTTCTCCGCTCTAAATCAGGGGTTTATCTACATGTTCCGTTCTAGAGAAGAACCACATCGCGTCTTTCTGGATGTAAAATTATGGACCACTGCGAAAAAAAGAAATCATTCCGAAGAGAACGCCTCACAGTTCACGATGAGGAGTGTCCGGCCTGTTCATAATCGTCATGTTTTTTCCAAGAGTTTTTCAGACAGTCTTTTAGCTTTCGACCTCATATGTCTCGGTTGAAGCTTGGCACCAACAACAACTGTATTTCGGACGTTGCGAACTGGCGTATGTCTTGTGATCACGAATGTCGGAGTTTGTCTGCACGTCAATGAACTGATAAAAACTGGAGCGGGTTTACGGCAGAGCGCGGTTTCGGCATTTCCCTCCTGGTAGTATCAAAATTGGCTGTGTAGCGATGCTAGTTTAGTTCTCTCACAGCGAACTTCACCCTGTAACCATGTCTATACTTCTCCCAGACAGTCTCCCATCGACAGTGGATGAAACACTAAGTTCCTGTCCACAGTGTGTCTCACTACTTGGACTGTACATCTAAGCTGTTGATCCTTAACAGTTCATGGGGTTTTTTAGGTTCCGCATCCTGGTCGTTGGAAGAGTGAGCCTGATCATTGGCTCCATCACTAGCAAAACTGTTTAATATTTGCAGAGCGGAGTTGGGAAGTCGTCTCTCGTCAGCAGTGTTTTCAATGCTGACATTAAAGTCAGCGCCTAATTGTCCCCCGATAACATCTCACGATCGATCAGTAGGACATCGATATTGCCGATGGCCGAAGAGGAAAGTCAGATATTGCTCGAGAATTTACTTCTCCGGCCAATCCGCGTTTCATCCTCCATGATAGCGAAGGGACGGAGCCTGGGTCCACCGAAACCTGGGAGGTCATAGAGAACTTTATCAGAAGGAAATGTAACGAAACCTTACTTAAGCAAAGACTTCATGCCATCTGGTAAGGATCGTCGCTCCTTTTTTACAGCTCGCTTAGGGACATTTTATCATGAGGTTGTGCATAGAAACACCGCGCACTGGTTCGCGCCTGTTACAGTCCTCTGACGAGCAGCTGTTATCGCTCGCGGCCGACCGTAAGACTAGTTTGTATTCTTTGGCTCTAGACTTACGCTATTTCAAGTGATAATCCCAGTCATTATCGTCTTCACGAAGTTTGATCTCTTATACAACGAGTATCACCGGAAGGTCTCGAGGCGTCTCAGACATGTGCCCTCCGACACATACACGCTTAGCTCCCAGGCAGAAAGCGAAGCTAAAGTTCATCTTCAAGATTTTATGAACACGCCTCAACTTCATCCAGACATCAAATATGTCCCGGTATCAATGCGTCTCAGTATGAGACACTATCGGACCTATCACTGCCTTGACTAATCAATCTCCGAATCAGAATGTATTGAGACGCTGAAAAATCTGACCCAAACCACTCGACATTGTCTGCATGAAGTAGAAGGGGAACTATGGACTCCCTGGGCGGCTGCTCAGCAAGTCAGTGCACAACAAAAGGTCAATCTTTCAATAGAGTGTGTATTAATTCGCTCCATCCTTGACAGTCACCTTTTGATTGAACGATTTTCATTATCAGTGAAGGCTTCAAGAGTACGTCATTTCTCTCTGATTTACTTTCAAATGGTGCTCATGATTACTCCAGAGTATTGGGTCGACTTGAGCCGGAGTGCCGTTTTCAAAGGGCACGTCTTATTTGATTGTCTAAGGCGTATCCACCTGGACATGATCAAGGTTTGGAATTTCTATGACCCGGAATCGGTAAGCCTAGCAATGGACTATCCTTTCTTGTGGTCATCCAATGAGTCAATTTTTCAAGCTACTTCCAGAGACGTGGTTCTGCACAGAGATGATCAAGCTGATTGAGCCGCTGTTGGACACACGTCAACCTGGACTGTGAGTTGGCACCAAGCTGTACGCTAGGATTCTGAACGTTCGGTGATTCGATTAGGGATGTTGGTGGGACGCTGGCTGACCTCAGCAATATGAGTACCATTGCTAGTGCTGTCGCCGCTGGCCCTGTAGTGTTGGCGCTCAGTGCAGGTGGGGTGACAGTAGCTGTAATCAATTTTCTCTTTCAGAAATATCAAGCAATGCATGTGTCTTTTCAATGGACCACATATTTCTGCTGAAACATTCTTCACCTAGACCACGAACAGTACTGTGTCTCGGGGCATACATCGTTGACCTCATTCTGATCCTCCACAATATCTTCATGGAGACACTGGTAAAGGAACCACCAAGGCCCCTCAGCAAGGAACTCATTCAAGACACATTGAATCAATATAAAGACACACAATTGAGAAATGTCCATCAGGTGATTTACAGTATAACTATTGGGACAAGTTCTCTGGATCCCAGAGAAAAGATTGCGGAATTGATTCGGCAGCAGCTGAATATGGATAACACATAGGCGAGGTATGAAAGACGCATACATGCAAGCTGTCTTATGAACTAAATATTATCCGGTCTTGTGTCATTATGGTTGTCAGTAAATTATTCCAAATAAATCTTCTCCGATTCTTCTATGATTTCTATGATTGAACTTATGCCTCCTAGTTCTTCATATGCAAGACACTAAGAAAATTCATGATCTCTTCCAACTTGACATTTCCACCTAGCTTCTGAATCTCCTCGCGTGTTTGTGCTTCGAGCTTCTCAAGCACTGCAAAGGTATACTCGAAAGACTTCGTGCGCGTACGCATGTACTCTATAGTATGGGTCTTTAAAGTTGGTGATGCCGGGCGTTTCTGGAGGACATCTAATCTAAGTGAGCATGGGCATTGAAATAGGGTGTGGATGAAAAGACGTACTGAGAACTTGACGATTTGTCTTATCTGCATGGATACTGTGCACTACGGGGAAGGAAAATTTGCCCTCAGTAAGGTCCTCGGCGAAACCTTTATTCTGCGTGTACTGAAGATGATATAGACATTAACGAATTGACACAAATGTAAGGCGCCTCATAATCCACGGTCTTCTTCATGACTGAAGACGGACAAGAAATAGAGGCAGAGCGGCAAAGTCCCCATGTTAAGAGGAGAAAAGTACGTACCTCTGTGCCAAGCAGATTCATCAAATCGTCCCGGATCTGGAAATATATTCCGATGAGGTTGACTAGGGGTACATAGTCCCTAACACAAGTCTCAGTATGGATCCTACTGAAGGGTGAAAGTTATCCTACACATCGATGTTTTTCGTAGAGCACGCCATCATCAGCTTGATACCAATGCGAAGCAGACCACCTGTCTCTATTAGGAAAGAATCAATTTCCGTGATAATGTTCGTGTGTTTATAATCAAGGCGCAACGGTACTAACTATTGTTCACCATGGAAATATACTCTTCCTCTGTCGGGCATTGAAGGGAGTCACGCCAAAAAATCTCAAGACCTTGTCCACGATGTAAAGACAGAAGCTCCTCTGTGTGAAAGCAATCGATTTCGAACTGTAGCAGAAGTATTGGAGTACACACCAGTCACAATAGTATCAAGCCTCCTTTGTCGGTCATGTTCAAAAGAGCCTTGGTCACAAAGGGAAATGAGTTCTTTATATGCGAGGAAGAAGACGTAGTTCGCAGTGTTTATCGTTTGTGGGACCCCATAGATCTTGTGCGCGACTGACAAAGGTAAGGAAAATGGCGATCAGGTTACTGAATTATTTTACCAGGTTGACCTCTGCGAAGTTGCGAGTCGTCCTCAATATCATCTATTCTGCAAAATCACTTATAAGGCAACAATGAATCACAGATATGGAATGTTACTCACAAGAGACTTGCTGAATGCAACATGTTCACGAGACGTGAGATGGCCGCGAGCTTTGAGGCAGGGACTTCAAGCCAAAGGTTAAATGCCTCAATGAGTTTGCTACGGATCTCCTTTCCCGGATTTGAGGTAATATACACATATGGCTCCATCAGGATCTTGCCACAATTTTAATGAACACCAGAAACTTGTATGGATGAACTTACGGATTCCTTTTGTGAAGACCACGAAGGGAGAGATCCCAGTTTGGAAAGGATGTTATCATAGTGGGACATAATTATCACAAATCGAAACGCAATAGCATTCAAGGACTTCGGCCAAATTGATAACCTGGCAAAGCGCAATCACAGTGTAATCTGGCAATGTGAGGTTAATAGTGCTAGCAAAACTTGATAGAACAGAATGAAGTGACAATATAATGAGATCAATGGCAAGGTGATGTGATGGTCAAGGGTTAGATACAGCACAATGATCGTGAGGTCACAGATACAGCACAATGATCGTGAGGTCACGCCCCTCGGCATCATAACTGAAACAAGTCCCACGTGGTTGGGAATAGGCACCTCTTCTTCATTCCTTTTTTCTTGAATCTGTCATCCCCTTCTTTCTCAGGCGAGGTTTTTGAGGAGTAAACATTTATAGCCCTTTTCTTTAACCTTGAGCACTCAAAGTAAGTGCGATCCACAGTCGGTGCCCTATGCACATCATTTCCCGTCTCATCGGCCCCACTCATGCTCTACTGTGGTCCGTCGATGCTCACGGCTAACTTGTGCTGTTTTAACTTTATAGCTGTCTGAGAAACCATTGCATACGGAAATCCAAACGTCCCTCCATGTCGAAGTCATACAAAGTTTCACTCTTGCCATACCATTCGCCCTGCGCCCACAGCGTCTGAGAATTACTGAACATAGCTTCCGGTAACAAGTTATCTATTTCATTTCTCTCGTTAGCTCTAGCTTAGAATTACTAGGACGTGACGAACGTTCACACATACACTCGTACTATTTAGGCGAGTAGAAACCCATCGCTCTGCCATTCTTATTCGGACATCGAGGGTGCATGTGAGTGTGCATCCGAATGGTGTGCTGAAGCTTCTTATATCGCACGAGGAGACTAGGAAGTTCGGTTATAAATCTGTGTTTTGGTCTAGATCGCCCATTGTCGAATAAAAAGTGTCTTCAGTTTGAGAAGATGAAACTGACGGCCTCTCGACCCTATCCTTTGATTTGTGGATACCGGAAGACAGCCATAGTCATGAGTATCATGAAGCGCAAGGTACGCAGGAAGCCAAATCTGGTACCTGACAAAAAGCCCAAAGATAAAGCTATATTCAAATGCCTGTCCACCAGTCTAGCAAGATTTGGATCGTCTTCTGCTGAGCCTCGCTAACCATATGCAATCTCCATTGCATATTTACAACTTCTCGACGAGAAGCTTAGTCTCTGTTTACATCCAACAATCGAGGTTGCAACGTTGCCAATGCAACGGATTACAGATGGAAAAGTGTTAAAGTAGGGACATAACGTCGAGCTCCTGAGAGAAATCCAGACCGCCAAAGGCTATCCTCAGCTCATAGAATTGAGATACAATAACGTGTAGATTAATATGCAAGGCTGATAGCATGATAGAATTTGAACAGATCTGGTACATTACACTAGACTAAAAAAGGCCATCGAGACTATCGTCCTCAAGCTCTTTGAGTAGGTCTCGCGCCTCGCGAGAGGGGCGCGCAATGACTGGTTTTTCATTGCCAATTGATTCCAGGACCTTCTGCGCGACATTCCTGAGTAAGGAAAGTTTCTGAAATAGGTTTGGCTGAACATCATCAGCTTCTTCATCTGGCGTCAAAACCGCAAGTATGATGTGTGCTCCCAACATCGTTTGTGGTGTCCCCGCGATAAGGTGTGACCTGTACCGATGTCCTAATTAACGGAAAACACCGCCTAACAGAGTGAATCACTTACGTTACCATCTGTCTCAAAAGCTCAGGAGAATCGGACAACGATGACACAAGTTCTCCAATAGCTTGGGTGTAGGTTTCTGACAAAGTATTCAGCAGGAAATTGATCTATCACGGCGACGGCATACCTCCGTGAATCTCCTTAAATGCATCCATGACCAACTCGACGCATGATTCCCTAGCACCCTCTCCAATGTTCTTTGAGGCACTCCTCACCACGCTAGCAAGTGCACGAACAAGACTACTCGCAATCGCCTCATCATTACTCTTCACGCCAGTGATCAGCTCTGTAATAACAGGATCCACTCGAGGTTGATGCCTCATCAAACCACCCAGAGCTTCCACTGCCTTATTTCGCACTGCAACGCTCGCCGGGTCACTCGCACTCTTAACGAACGTCCGTTGAAGTTGTGGGAAGAACGGCTTTACAAATGTAGGAATACATCTCAGCATTGTCGCTAGCGCACTGAGGATGGCCGTCTTGACAGCAGGAGGGTAAGTAGTTGCTTGTGTCGCCACGCGAATAAGAGGTCCGGTGAATGGCACCACGTAAGGTTTGATCGCGCTCTCCTCAGTACGCTCAACGAGATCCCCTATAGCATAAGCAGCCTGCTCGCGTTGTTCGTTGCTGCCTGTAGTCAGGCCCGCAATGATGATAGACACCGTGGGGGCGACGCCCTTGGGGAGACTGAAGCCCGGCACAGTCTGTCCGGGTCCACCAGTCGATTCAATACTGCGACGAAGAGGTACAACGAGAGGCTCTAGCTCATCTTTGGGTACAGATTTCACAAAGATATCGAAGGCTTCCAAAGCGGCGGTATGAACTTCAACTTGAGAGTCTTCAAGAGATGATACGAGTTGTCGAACCCAGTCGACACGGTAGAATGACGAGTCCAGCTCGGAGACTTGACAGAAGACGGCGAAAAACTTTGATGCACTGACACGCCGTTTTGGAGATTCATTTTTGGCCCTGCAGGGAGTTCAGAATATTCAACTCGAAAGCCTTTCAGAAGACATACCATCCAAGAAGAGTCAACATGAGAGTGTTGAGACCTTCAGGGTCTGATATAGAGGCGAGAATGGAATGCAGGGTCTCGTCCAGGGCCTCCTGTAGCTCTTCGCCCTTGTGATCTTCCCGTGTTTTGACGAGGGCATTCAAAATAGCAGTCAACCGTCGACTCAAAGCATTTCCTGCAACAGTCACTAAAGATGCTAGAGCACGAGCATTGAACACGGTCATCGGAAGCGCCGTCAATGTAGGGATTAGGACTGGGAATACCGTAGAAGCGCGGACCTATTTAAGAAAGTCAATCAGAAGTATATAGCCGGAATAACAGTCACGTACACTCATAACTTCTCGCAGAGCTTGTAGAGCAGTCCCTGATCCCTTACCAGGTTGACGAAGGGCTTCAAGAAGAGTGGGAATGGTTTGGTCAATGGCGATTGCACCAAGATGCTCTTGCAGAACATCAAATGCCTTCGCAGCGGCAGACCGGACATTCGCCTCATCGTCGACCAGCGAGACGCGAACAACAGAGATAATATCGTTCTCATGTCCTTCACGCTGTGACTCTGTCGTACTCTCCCTGTCGTCAACAGGTAAACGAAAGAAAAGAAAACGGTTGATCGAAGCACTTACAATATTTCACTCAACATCAGGCAAACACCTTCTCGTGTGCGGGAATCCGGAGAGGTGGATTTCTGTTGCAAAATTGAGATGATGGCAGCCAATATCTTCTCTCCGAACTTGCGGCTGATTTCTGTCGTGGTGCGAACAGCAGTCTGCCATCAAATGCGTGAACACAATCAGAGCAAATAAGAAAAAATATACCTCTTGTTGGTCAGCTTCGTCACTGGAGATCAAGAAAACGAGCTGGTTGAGAAGCTCAGGAAGTAGTTCACGAACTGTGGGGTTGTTAGATCTATTACTGTTTTCGTAGATAGAGAGATATCTATACCAGTGCGAGGCGTATTATGGACAAGGGCCTGCCAAATTTGGGTAGAAGTCTGGCGAACCACAAGGACACCGTCTTGGCGAACAATGTACAACGCAGCAAGAATGCGATCACGACGCTCCGGACCGAGAACTTCACCAAGAGCACGACGGGAAGTTTCAGCAGTCGTAGCCTCAACAACATTCTCTTCATCAAGCTCGGAAGTTTTGCCAGAGATGCCTGACACTTTGAAGAGGAGCTCGCCCACGAGAGTGGCAGATGATTGCTATAAAACATGATCTCAGTATCACTTTCACCTGAATACAGAAAACCTACACGGATACGCCAACCGGGATCAAACATGCCTTGTTCAAGCTCTGGTAGAAGTAGATCAATGGCTTTAGTGGAGTAATTGTTGACAACCATTCGTCCAGCACGCATAGCAGCTTCCCGAACATATTCCTCTGTGTCAGACAGCCCACTCAGAATTGGGGAAATGATCTTTGGAAGATGAGGTTGGAAACGCGTGCCAAACGTTGCAGGTAAGAATACGAGTAGAGACATAAATCCTTCACGGACTGTTGGGCGGGGCGATTGAGCGTTGGTAATGATATCCGGAAGGAGACCCTCCAGACGCTCCATTCCGAGGCCAGCCAAAACTTCACTGAGACCTTGGGCTGCACCTTGACGATCTACACCAGATGTATCGGTCTTCAGCGTCCGCAGAAGATTGGGCACAAGATCAGGGAAGTGAACTTCTCCTAGACGCTCTACTAAGGTACCCAATGCTTTGGCTGCCGTGGCACGAGCTTCCGGAACAGGGTCAACGAGAACGATGTGAACCATCGGCAGAAGCTCAGATAGATAGGGAACGAAGTCTTTCGAGTCTGTGAGCGAGGCCAAATTACCCACAATCTGTGCAGCTTTCTTTTTGGTTTCAGAGCCGCGTTCTCGTAACCCGCGTTCGATAATTGGCACCACCTGGGCGGAAAGAGTTTCTAAAAGAAAGTACAGGATAAGCCAAAAAAGAAACCTACCAGTGCCAAGGATGAGTGGTCAATGTAGTGCATGAATGACGTCTTCAAGAGGGAAGACAACGCGTTAGGTGTCTTTGCGGGATCCACCAACGCTTTAAGAAGGACCGGTACCAGCGACTGTATCTCGGGATTGCTGATAACCTCACCAAACTGCTTCAGACTCTTGTTGGCGGCCGTCCGAACCTGAGCATGTGAATCAGTGAGGACTCCAGTTAGCCGGGGTATGACGATAGGCAGAGAAACGGAGAGTTGACGAGGGGAACAATAGGCCATCATCCCCAACAGTTCAATCGATCCTTTCTTCGTCCGATACTGCTTTTCATCTAATCCCTCAAGTAGCGATGGCAGGATAAGTTTAACGCCGTAACCTGATAAATTTCCCATGATCACTCGTGCTGCATCTTGAGTAGCTTCTCGGACGTCAGCAGTGCTGTCGCCGAACAAAGAGAGCAGTAAAGGCAATACGTAGGTTATATATGGTTCAAAGAGTCGTCCCAGAGTACTTGAAAGTGTTTCGAAGGCAAACATGACCCCTTGACGCGGTTCGTACCGCTTTTTGTCTTCGGTTGCGGCGCGTAACCGGGGAATGATAGCGAACTCCTTCATCCCACCGATCCCAGTGCCTTTGAGAACGCCAGCTAGACCATACGCTGCACCGCGACGAGTAGCGTATTTAGGAGAGTCGAACAGGTCATCCATCAGATTATCGACTAACGATGCCAGTCTTGGTCGCATCAATTGGACAAGAGGTGAGAGGCAATCTGACACTGCAATCTGGACTTGCTCCGCAGGAGTTTTGAGGGCTTCAACGAGTCGGTCGACGATTGTTGGTATACGTGGGTCACTGGATTCTAGATGACGCGCGAGACGACCAAAGAGGATGATAACCGCTTCCTTTATCTGGTCATCGGTCTCAGTTGCAGGACTCGGTTGCGCTAAGTGATTTTCAAAGAAAGAGATGAGGGCCGCTAGCCGCTCAGCACCATGGCGATCGAGAACAGTGGTACCAGCACTGAGCATTCCACGACGAACCTCGGCGACGCGATCACCTAGAGCTTGATCTTTGATCAAGAACTGGAAGAAAGGTTCGACCTCAGCTGGCGTTAACATAGGCGAGAGTTTCTCGAAGGTTTGCGCAATTGCGAGTCGAGCCGGCCAGGGGTCAGCCCGATCAAGGCTCTGCGCAATGACCATTCCCTAGTAACGCCGTGAGCCTTGATGGATTAGCCTGACAGCTCGAATGTACATACATATTCATCGTATTCTGGAGCCAGTATCTTAGCCTTCACTTTTCGTTAGCATGAGGTGACCCAGGCAGAAAATCAGCTAACCTTTTCCCTATAGAATTGTCGCAAAACCTCGAGAACTGTTTGGATTGAATGTGGCCAGTGTTCAGTGCCCTCAGCAATAGCAGAAGCGGTACTAGAACGAGCATAAGCATTGTTATGCCCTGTTTAGAAGATGAGTAAGTCAGGTGAAGTTTATCGGCATGATACCTACCCAGATAATCGAGTAAAGTAGTAAGAAACTGTTCTGGAACATCCAGGCCATTATCCTCCCACAGGTGACGAGCCAACCTTGCATTTTGTTCATCGTCGTCATGACAAGCTAAGAAAAGCTCAGGGGACCAGTCAAGTTCTGTCAAGTCGAAGGGCTACCAACGATTGAATAGAATGTAAAACTCGAGGACAAGCAACGCACTTGAAGAGTCTGAAGACAAGAATGACGAACGTATACTTCTTGTATAAGAGTCCCTTGTAAGAGGACAGATATCTCTTCTGGTGACGCTGTCGCCTGTATGGCTTCTCCTAGTTCTACAAGCGTGGATGAAGCGTCTTTGCTGAGTTTAGGTTGTTGTCTGATTACATGCAAAAGCTTCTCAATTGTCTGCATACGAGGAAACGCGGGGTTCGCGACTGTTTGTTTGGGTAGAGTCAGGACCAACGAAAATTGTCAAAGAAAAGAAACAGACATTCGGCACTGTGGAATCTTATGATAGCAAGGGCAAGTGCAACTTGTTCTAGTGCGTCTTCTTCTTCTTCCGCTGAGATACCGCCTTGAAGTAACACTTGCCCTAGCAAAGGATATGCATACGAGAATGTCGCGGCATCAAACGGCGCCTGCTCCGAGAGCGTTTGAAGTCGCAAGAGAACACGAATAATCAGGACTATCCACCTTTTTCAGTGTTTACTTAGAGAGAAAGGTGTTAGAATACTCACGGTTTAAGGGTTCACTTTGTAGTTCCTCGGGTACGACATCGATTTCCAGGCTACGAAGGGTTGCCACACCGACCCACTTGCGGAAGGTGTCAAGTCTCTCAGAAGTGCATTTCGCCAGGTCCTGTTCTCGACCGTTCAGAGAACAACCAACGTAAATCTCAGTCGGCCGCGACATACCAGGTAAGTCTCGAAAGCTTCTCCTCCGACTAACGCCAAGCCACGACCCAACGCACCTTCCAAGATCAACGAAGCAACCGAGGAAACATGATCTCGAAATTGGTCGACGCCCGAACCAGCAAGACTCTGCACGAAGCGAAGACCGCGGCGAAGTTTTGTCTGAACATTGGCAACATGCTGTCGAACCTTTGCTTCTTCCTCAAGCTGGGCATTAACGAGAGCTTGTTGCTGCTTCGTCAGCGTTTTCGAGGCGGCTGCTTTCTTTGCAGCAATATTCTTCCGAATTTCTTCGTCCCACTTCGCGAGTTCGGCATCCTTGCCCTTGATGGAAACTTTCCCTTCACCTTTCGAGGCAAGTACTAGACGAGGACCTCGCGTTAGCAGGTAAGACGTCTCAAGCAGAAAAGAATAATGGCCAACCATCGATATAGGTCGTCCCAGCAGGCGTTAGCCAGATACCATAGTCAGATTCTGCCAAAGCGTTGACTACGACTGGGTTTATATCTTCACGTAATTGATCCATAATACGTGGAAGAGCCTCCTCAGGGGCGACGAATGCTAAAGTGCTGACAGCATTATAGCCTGCATCCGCAAAGCCGAACTTTCAAACACATTCTTCAGTCATGTAACGCATTGAGTTTAACAACAATGCCTCACCTTGGCATCTGCAGCCGATCCCCGCAAAATGAGGTCGATAAGCTTGTCCAGATGGTTAGTGATCAATTCATGCGGATCCAGACGCGCTCGTTGACACAGATCGATCCACGTTTGTCGAGAATTACCACCTGAAGATTGAGATCAGTAGAGAGATAGATATGGAAGCAATGCAATATACAGATGAGGTGGTGGTGACCAAGAAGGATGGCATCAACGACGATGTTTTCCCTAATTTCGGGTTTTGTGTCCTCTGGGAAGGATACAGCACTAAGCAACAAATTCGAGAGCCGCGAGTGCTTGGTCCACGGAGCAGGAGTCTCATTTGTAGACGTCGACGCAGCTGTTTTTAGAGTAGGCGGTCCGCGCGCCAGGAAGGAGGCGAGCCCATCACGAATGATGCAATTCGTGAGTGCAGGAAGCGCTGCCGTGCTCCGTTCGACAACGGCGTTGACCTCTCGGCGAATCTCAGGTGTGGTTCCTTCCAGGGAGAGATGGATGAGTACGAGACCAAGCTGTGTTCTACAGATTCAAGTCAGTTGGCTGTTGGCGTGAATGTCGAACCAAAGAACACACCGAAGATTTTCGTTCTTCGCAAAATCGTTCTTGAAATACAACAGTGCCGCCTCCCATGCTTGCAATAGCCACTTCTCGTCCATGGGATCGCTCAACTTCTGATAGACCTTGTCCCACAACAGGAACGAAAGTTTCGTCGATCCAGACGCAATCGACATCAACGCCGGGTTCTTTGTAATAACGTCATCTAAATTAAGAAGAATCCCATATAAGTCCGTGCAGGAACAACGCAAGTAGCAACATACTGAACTTCCCGGTCTTCGCGAGTGGACCCAACAGCACCGTCGCCGCGATATAAGCCTCGAGAGGTCCCGCACTGGCATTCAGCGGATTCGCAGCGACATTCTTCAAGTTTCCTTCTAGCGCCGGCACGATCGCCTTTGCGAAACCTAGCGCCTGATCCTCGCCAAAGTCGAGCCCGCAGACGAAGATCGTACCAGCAAGCCCACAGAACGCACGGCGTACCCCCGGCTTCACATTACCCATTTCCTTCGCGATGAGCGCTGTCGTCTCGGGAGCCACCGTGCCCGACGCGGGAGACTTGAGGAGGAATATTATGTGCGAGGCGAGAGCGCCTGCAAGGACTGCCGTAGCTCCTTCATGCGTCTCTTTCGCAAGAAGCGGGGTCGTGGTCTGGACGAGGGAGGCAGAGATACTGGGTGAAGGTACGAGATGTGCGAGCATTGTATATAGTGCAATACGATGGTCTGGCCCAGTGGTCTTTCCGGTCTTTGGAAGGGCGAGGAGCTCGGTGACTGCGTGAGAAGTAAAGTCCGAGGGAGCATTGGCAGGGAGGAATGTTTTGAACAGTTGTATGGCGCCCGCGCGGGTCGAGGGGTTGCTGGATTTGGCGCTGTTGAGAGTCTGCGTGAGGATGCGGCAGGAGACTTCCGTAGTGAGAGGGTGGGCGTAGGCGGAGATGAAACTGGAGATTACTAGTATTCGAGTCAGCATTTAGTTTTAGATGAAGAGATGAACGAACGTGGCAAGGAAATATCGGGAAATCGTAGCACGGCCTTGTCGATCGTCGGAAGTATCGACTCAAGGAAATCTTGCTCTGACACGAAGTTAGTGATGAAATCGCTATACGCGTTCTGATTTCGTCAGGATTATCTTAAGGTGGTTGAAGGGTGTACGTACGGAGATGTAGGGCGGAACCGCAACTTTCGACATCAAGACGTGGGTCGAGTAAGAAGCAATGATTTCGTCCTGATTGGAGTGAGTAGACAGTTGTCAAAAGGAAGGAAGACTCCTACTTTTAGTCCTTGAGTAAGTCGCAAGGAGGGTTCAGTATCGACGTTTTTCAGTCGCACCAGAACACTGACAGAGACGCCGAGTAGTAGCGTCATTTTAAGGGGGGACTGGCTCGATTTTGTGATGGCTAATAGAGTGTTGATCAACGTTGGTATCTTCTCTCCGGCCTGCTCGAATCGTCAAGACATGCAACGCGAAACACGCGTCCAACTTCTCTTACCGTACGCAGGGCACGTCTAACGCGTACCAAAGCACCATGCACCAGTGATTGTTTCGCCTTTGCTGAGGCGTTGATCATGTCCAACAAAGTTGCCATCGATCCCACAAGCACGCGCCAAACGTTCAGGGACGAAAATTCAGGATTTGTGTTGACACAGGTAGTGTATATTCCACAGGACCAACTCAAAAGTACAAATAGGTCTGAAGACGCGTACGAGCTAGAATGAAGGGGAATAGAAATTGAACACGCGATCGGCGGGATCAGGACAGAATCTGGGCTCTGACCTCGGAGAACCGCGTTTTACGAGACGCGCAACTTCGTTCGAGAGCCAGCCGAGGATCTGCTCTGTGACGTCCAGCTTGACTTCGTTCGGCGTGCCGTCTGGTAACCCTCGTAGTTCGTCCCTCCTTATCAACTCCATGCCGACTGCTTCGACTGCATCTCGCGATGCGTTATCAGGGTATCGCGGGTAAGTCAGTGTCAGTACCTTGAACACGTCCATGATTTGTGATAAAGAAAGGTCTAAAACAATCTACTCGTCATTGAAGGTTTTGCAGAGCAACACACAACGAACCTGCATGTTTCGCCAGCGACAACAGCTCATCCTGCAAAAACAGCACTCTTTCTTTCGTCTTTGCTCTTAGTAGAATATCTTGAGCGTATTCTAGTGATCTTTGCCAATCATCTAACACCCGATCTCGTTGCCACGAAAAGCCACTTGTACGTGCATCTGGATCATCCATGAGTGTTGCGGATATCCACGATTGAATCGCTGCCCCGCTCAAAGACCCGGTGGACTTTTCCTGCTTCTTGAGCTTCGCGAAAGTCGCCCTTTTAGACAGATTGAACAAGGATGAAGCAGGAATGTGAAGAGAACAGAAGCTAAGAGTCTATAATTTTTCGTTCAGTGATCGTGGGAATTCGCCTTATTGACGGCGGGAGACCTGCTGTTAAAAGATTTGCAGTCTTGGTGTTTCTTTCAACAGTAACTCTCGCGGCTAATCTCATCCCTCATACTTTGATTTTCTAATCTCGATATGGACCCTTTTGAAGTAAGGATGCAGTTCCTTGCTTTGCTGAGACGACTGAACGCGTCAGTAAACAGTCCGTAATCTATAATTTCCGCTAAAACGTGAGTAGCGCAGGTCCCAACAGTCGATACAAAGAGTAGTCGGTTTCGCCGTTAAATACTTCGCTGGATGTGGAGAAGATCTATGGGATTGTATTGTTGAAGAGTGTCAGAAAGTATGTCCCTTGATATCCATTGCAATACTGGCCTGACGAATTTCTAGGGCACAGTCAACTCACGTATAAACATCCTCTATTTCCTCGATAGCCTGTGCGAAACATGCCTCCTCGTCAAGACCCGTGCGAAGGGGCAAGACAGAGAATCAAACCTCTATGTGAACTTTGTCGCTCGCGACCTGGGCAAAATCGTCGAGAATGTCGTTCCCAAAGGCCGACAAGGGCTTCCAAATCTCGTTAGCACGAGACAAGTGAGAGTTTTTTCGATTCTCTCTCTATCATGTTTTGAGATTTCTTTCAGATATTACAAAGTTGGCGAAGTAAACGAGTCATTGATCCTCAAACGGTCGACGACGTCCTCACATGCCTCAATGACCGCCAAATCGCCCTCGACTCAACAAACCCAACCTCGCCTGCTTCCTCCTCCCACCACCATCACCATGCACCACTTCCACGCAACGAAGTCTTCAAACGCATCGAAGAAGATCGGGAAAGACACAAGCGCCTTCGTGAGCGACGCTGGGTGCAACCGATTACCCATAATCCTTCTTCATATCAACAACCCCTGCTGGCTTCGTTCATGCCGCTCACGAACACAGGTGACGGGGCGCAAGAGCTGACAATCGACATCGAGTTCGAGAATGAGTGGGAGACGACAAGCGATTGGAATGAAGATGATGTAGAGGCGGCGACGGAAGAGGCAGATTTATGTTTCCCGGCTGAGGGAGAGGGTCCGATGGATCTTTCGTGATTGTGGTAGCCTATGGTATCTATTCTTTTCACTCTTCGACTACGTAGGCTTCCAACTCTCTAATTTGAAAAAATTTTGTCGCTGCGGAAAAGGATGAGGTTTGACTATCCCCTGTATAAGAATGCAATGCTTTGTTCCCTTGGTTTTATGCGACATAGCAACAAGACCAATTGAGAAGGACCCTTGAGCACAAAATCAAATATCAAGGGGTATGCATTAAGGGGGAATCGAACCCCCGGCGGGTCGAACGTCTTATTCACTGAAGATGGCAACGACCCAGGTTACCACTACCCCATTAATGCGTGTTGTTGGAGTTTCATATTGACTTCCTTATACCTCCGCATCATGGTTCATCCTTTGGACATGACAAATAGCTCCTACATTACATAACTACAAAACATCATTCTCAAATACCATTTACAACCTCTATGATGAGTTGAGTCTATTATATCCTAGCTTTCCAGCTATCATTTACTCTTTTCAGACTTAGCTGCACAAATGATCCAGACATGTGATCCAGACATGTGACTCAGACATGTGACCCAAACAGGTGATATGGACATGTGATCATTACATGTGACTTACATATCATGTGACTTACTTTTTATATCCTTTAAGTATCTGGCAGAGTAGACTCGTTCTCTTTGGATTTTCCTCTGCCAGCTGTGTCATTGAGCCATAGCCTCCAGAGGTTGCTTTTACAAAGGTCTTACTCCATGTTCTGACATACATCAGAGGCACATTAGACAACCACTCCCAGCAAGGCTTATAGTTATAACAACTCTTCTATTGCACTTACAAAGTTGATTAAAAAGAATGCATAAGCAAAGCACACTGATATCCATCACTATTACATTAAGGAATGCATACAAGAGGGCAACATTGAGGTTTTATACATCCCCTCTACTGAAAATATTGCTGACAGTTATACCAAGTCACTTTCACATGCTACCCAGAATCACTTGTTGAGGACATGCAATGTTTGTATACATTAAATAAAGTGAATACAACTCAGTTCATGCATGTTATGTGAGTATGAATTAAATACATTCATTACCTAGATAAAGTGAATACTGTCATGACCCGCACTAAGTCCCAAGCCCTGGATGCCCACCAGATCATCCCAACCGCCCCAGGACAACAGGACCCTTGCCAACAACCCAAGGGACACACCTCCATCAAACCTGGCACCCTGGCACACCTTCCATCAGCCCCGGCACCCCAGCATAACTCCTATCAACCCCTCATCAAGACCAGCACCTGCCTTCACCCCAAAAACCCCCGATCTACCCAACCTACCAACCCGAACACCCACTAATCATCTGGCTTCCCACGCGACCACCCCCAGACACCCTGCATGATCATCCCTGACGCCATTCAATACCTCGGATACACAGCCCTGCGCACCGATCCCAATCGTCACCCCCAGGCTAAAACCTTCCCGAGCTGGTCCTGGACCCCCCTACTTAAATCCATAGGTAGCATTCCACTAGGGTAGTCTTGATATTATCTTTGCCGTTACTTTGTCATACCTCTGTTTCATACGAGCTTGTCTGTCTAACTTGTCTGCCAATCTATATCTTCTTTTCTCTCCAAGTCTCCTGGTTTTTTCTGAGTCTCCTTCTCTTTCTTCGCCTCAGTCTCCCAGTTTTTCTTATCTCGCTTCCGCACACCTCCCGTACCACCTCCCTCACTTTCAGACTTTGCCCAGAACCCCGACACCCTCTTGTTCATTCCCCGGTACTTTGCGCACCCCCAGAGCACCCCCCACCCATCCGGACTTCCTCCAGAACTCCTGCTCTCTGTCTGGGACTACTTCCTCAGACGTCAAGTCCACCTAGTAAGGACCTGCTTACAGTTGGAAGCCCCCGTAGTCAGCGGAACCTGATGTAATATCAAGACTCTCCCTTACCCCGTTTTCGATGTCTACCTACAACCAAAACTACTACATGACCAGCTATCCCACAGATGCCTATGGTTGCCCAATACTCAAAAATTACCACTACAGCACTCCCCAACCCATGCACCCGCCCACACCTCCGGAGGCCTACCCAGCCCCCCGTCACTGGGCCTATGACCCCAATGGACCCTCCATCAGTCAAGGCCTGCCCCTGGACTGGCAGATGTATGCTAACACTCCTGCCATGTATGGCTTATATGGGAACATCCCCGGAGGACTCCCCAATACCCCTTGGGGACCCCCCCTCCCCCATGCTAGTAGAGGACCCTTCACACCCTGGCCATACGCCACTCAGGCCCCATACCCCACCCTGATTCTCACCTCCCCCAACTCCACTCCCTCTGTTCGATTTCACCCCGTGGCAGGACCGCCACCAAGACTCCCATCCTCACCTTTGGAGCGGTGAGTTGAGGAATACCACCAACAATGGGACAAAGTCCTGCGTGCGCTCTGGATCTTCCCCGGGGAACTTGCCCAGCACGCTCGTGCCCTCCTGGTAACCCTCAGACAGAACAACCTCAACAGAAGTCCAGAAGAATGGGCCGAACGGCTCCTCCAATTCAACAAACAATTCCTCCAGGGAACCCTCCCTGCCAATGTCAAAAGGACCTTACAGGTGGACCCAACACTTTGCAATGAACTCCAGTCCCTCCTCGACAAGATCCACACCAGCCTGAACCCCTGACGCTTCAAGGACCCGATAGACCCAGCTCGGTCCTTCCATGTCCAGCGAGACGAACCCTCAATGGGAGCCCCAGGAAACCCACCACCCCCAGATTGATGACAACAAGACAAACTCAATGCCGCGTCCGCCACCCTGCAGGCCCTAAACCCAGCTGGAGGTCTCTTCAACCAGCCCGCTGCCCACACCATTGGCCTCTCAGCCCGACCCTGGGCCAACTCAGTATCCAACGCCTTTAACACCTGGGGCCAGACAGCTGCGGAAGAACCTATGGCGGCACCTGACCCTGCCACCGCCAATGATAACAACTCAGAGAGTACCCTGGCATACATAGATGAATTCCAAGCCCCAGGACTCTTTGACAACCCTGGCAACCCTCCTACAAACACCAAGGGTCTTCACGACCCTCCACCCCATATGAACCCCAGACCCCCTGGTCCTGGGAGGCACTCCCTTGCCCCGGTCCCCCCCCTCGACCCCAGTTTGCACCAGGTGCAACCCGGACCGCCCCTGAACCCCCACCGCCTCGCCCTCCCCCAGGACATGGCCCCCTGCACCCACTGCCGCCTCCAGAATGACCTCTTCCCCCACCAGGTGCTTACAGCATGGGAAATCCCCCTCTGGCCCACCTCAGGGAGGAAATGGACGACCTCCCAGTGGGGGGCCCCCGGATGGACCCCCCGGAGGATGGGCAACAGCCGTGGACGCACTTCCCTCTCCACCCCCGGGACAACCCCCTCCCCCTGGTCAGTGGATCCCTGGACCACCCCTGGGAGGAAACAAACAACCCCCCAGTGGTGGACCACCCAATGGACCCTCCGGGGTGGGGAGCAGCTGCGGACACACCCACACCACAACCAGGAGAAAACCACTACTACTACTACTATAACGCCACCCCACCTCCCCAAAACCCAAACCCTCCAGACGACACTCAGGACGCCTTGGCCCATGAGAAAAGACTAGACATCCAAAAACCGGAACCCTTCCATGGTCGCAACCCCCGGAAGTGGCAGGCCTTTCTCATGCAGTGCCTCAACATGTTCCAAGCAAAACCCATCACCTTCCAAGTGGAAGGCTCCCGAATCGCCTTCACCGCCTTGTACCTACAAGGCCTAGCCTTCGACCACTATACAGCCCTCCTCCGGTTTGACCCCAACAATCTGGTATTGTCCCAATGGGCCACCTTTGTACAGGAGTTCTCTAGTCGGTTTGGCATCTTCGACACTATGGTCAAGGTCGAGGAGAACCTTGTAAACCTCCGGATGAGGTCCAAAGAACAGTTTGCCACCTTCATTGTCTGCTTCAAAAAGGAAGCCTACAAGATAGGCTGGAACTATAACGCCCTCAGGTTTGCACTCTGGCGGGCCCTACCCCAATGCATCAAGGACATCCTCCACCTTGCCCCCAAGCAATCCTTCTACAATAGGTACAAAGCATTAGTAACCCAAATCGACCAACAATACTGGGAGGACCGCAACAAATACGCCAACTTTCAAACCCAATGGAACCCTTTGGGAGGACCCCCCTGGAAAGCAGGTACCTCCGGGAACCTGACCACGCACACTCCCAGACACCCCACGCCCCCCTCTGGGTCAGGGCCCTCCTGGCCCACCTCGCAATCCTGGGCCACGCCTGCAAGCAGCTCTCAATGCCGCCGACCTTGACGACACCCTGGACCCGTTACCGGGAGACCTGGATGGCCCCAAACTGGCTAGCAATAACCCTGACGAGGATAACAGAGAGGAAGCCCTCCACGCCAACTGCATCCAGAACTCCAAACGACCCTGGATCAACATCCCAGAAGAGGTCCAGGAGCAACAGTGCCGGAAAGGCACTTGCCTTCTCTGCGAGGAACTGGCCACTTTATCAGTAGTTACCCAAAATGCCAGACCATGGGACAAGCCGTATGGACTCTTGACGGGGAAGAATGCGACTTCTAGTTCATGGAAAACAACCCCACAATTTAGGGCCCAAAGACACCCTAAATCGCAATGCTGACCCCAACATCTTCCCCATCCCGGTTTCACACCTCCATGCCACAGCTAATTCTATTTCGGACACCCTCACGAACCCCCCTCAACCTCTCTGAACCCTTCTTCTCTGCACCACCCTGGCCTCCTCCCCAGAGACCATTGATACTCTGGTGGACAGTGGTGCCACCAACAACTTCATCGACAAAGCCCTGGCAACGCTTGCCCCCCAGCCACCCCAAAAACTCCCCATCCCTGTACACCTGCGACTCTTTAATGGCAGCACCTCCTCAGCGGGGGATATTACCCACGTTGTACACATGCCAGTAACTTTTGCCTCTGGCACCTGCCAAACCATCCAACTCCTGGTCACCAAGCTCCACGCGGCAGCCTCCTTAGTCCTGGGACTCCCCTGGCTATGGGCCGCCAACCCCTGAATCGACTGGAAGACCCTCACCCTGCACCTCGACCACAACATGGCACCTGACCATGAATCTCCACTCCCTGAAACCCTGACGACACCCCCTGGAGGACACCCAGGGCCCCCTGGAAGGACTCCTCAACCTCTGATCCTGGTCTACCAGGTCTTTCATGATCCACATGAAGCTAGGTGACGCCCCCGACCCTCTTCTAGCACTTGTTGACAGCGGCGCTACCGGAATGTTCATCAGTGACTGACTGAACCTCCCCCACTCTAAGCTGCCCAAACCCCTCGAACTCCGACTGTTTAACGGGAACGAAGCCACCTCTGGACCTATCACCAGGAGCCACTCCACCACCCTCACCCTTGACAACAACCTCCGATTCCCTACCAACCTCCTGGTCACACAGCTCCCTGAATCCACTCCCATCGTCCTGGGCCTCCCTGGCTCCGCAAAGTCAACCCAACATCGACAGGGAGAACCTCACCATGACCTTCTCTACCTCCAGAGTCAACCTTGCCACCATCCGCCTCTACCCACCACCCCCTGACTCGCCCCTTGGCAACTCTCCCAAGTTCCCCCTGAACATCCCCCGGAACCGTTACAAAGGCCCTGACTACCCCTCCCGGAACTCCTGGGCCCCACGAGTCAACTCCCCTGTCCTTACCAACGCCTTCGAGACAACCACACCACCCGACATCAAAATCATTGGTGCCACCCCATTCACGTGCCTCCTCCAGGACAGCACCCCCGCTTTCCAACTTCAGGTGTCCCTGACGCTACTCAAGGAACACCTCCAAGCCGGAGATGCTGCCCCCAAAGCCTGAACAGAGGAAGAGATCCTCAAAGAGGTTGTCCCCCCCAAATACCACGAGTTCGCTGACATCTTCTCCGAGGGCAGCACCAAAGACCTCCCCCTGCCCCAACCCTACAACCACAAAATCAACCTCAAAGACGGCACAAATCCCCCCCTCGGCAAAGTCTACAACATGTCCGAGGTTGAACTCTGGGCCCTCAAGGAGTACCTCGACGACATGCTAGGGAAGGGCTTCATCTGTGCCTCGATCTCTGCTGCCGGAGCCCCAGTACTCTTTGTCAAGAAGAAGGACGGATCCCTCTGACTCTGCGTTGACTACCGAGGCTTGAACAAGATCACCAAGAAGAACTGTTACCCCCTCCCCCTCATCGGCGATCTCATTGACCGACTTTATAAAGCAAAAGTTTACTCCAAGATTGACCTCTGGTCCGGATACAACAACGTTTGAATCGCCCCTGGCCATGAATAGAAGACTGCCTTCCGGACCCGCTACAGCCTCTTAAAATACCTGGTGATGCCCTTTGGGATGATGAACTCCCCCACAACCTTCCAATACTTTATGAACAACATCTTCTACAACATGAACGATGTCTTTGTCATTGTTTATCTGGATGACATCCTAATCTACTCTGACTCCCTCAACAAGCACTGGGACCACATCCAGCAAGTCCTCGAATGACTCCAGGGACACAACCTGCATGCCAAACTGGAAAAATGCTCTTTTCACACCACCAAAGTCGAGTACCTGGGAGTAATCGTCACTCTGGACAGAGTCTGCATGGACCCCTCAAAAGTCCAAGCCATCCTCGACTGGCCTGCCCCAAAAAATGTCAAGGAGGTCCAGTCATTCCTCGGATTCGCCAACTTCTACTGACGTTTCATCGACAACTACTCCGGCATCACCAAACCACTCAACCAACTCACTCGCAAAGAAGCCCCCTGGAATTGGGATAGTAAGTGTCAGAGTGTATTCTGTCTACTCAAAGAGGCCTTTACCACAGCCCCGGTCCTCCGACACTACGACCCTGCCCTCCCGGTTACCCTCGAGTGCGACGCCTCCAACTACACCATTGCCGGTATCCTCTCCCAAATGGACCTGGAGTCTCAGGAACTCTGGCCCATAGCCTATTACACCCGATCAATGATTCCTGCCAAATTCAACTATGACATCTACAACAAGGAACTCCTTGCGATAGTTGAGGCCTTCAAGCAATGGCAGGCCTACCTAGAAGGCACCCCACACCAAATTCAAGTCTACTCGGACCACAACAACCTCCAGTACTTCACCACTACCAAACTCCTCAGCCGCCAGCAGACCCGGTGGTCCGAGATCCTCTCCAAGTACAACTTCACCATCCACTATTGCCCAGGATGCCTCAGAGCCAAACCCGACGCCCTTACTCGATGACTGGACATCTACCCCAAAAAGTCCTTTGAGGCCGAGCAAAATGCCTTCAACCACTGCATGGTAATCCCCCCAAACACCTGAATGCCATGCTGATCATGAATGAGGAAGGTATTCTGAAACAGATCTGAGACTCCCCCCTGGACGAGTACTTCACCCAACATGACCCCTAAAACACCCCCGCCGACCAACAACCCCCCGACCCTACCTTCACCCTCTCCCCCGACCATAAAACGCTCCTCTGTGAAGGCCACATCTACGCCCCAGACATCAAGAACGTACGCCTTGACATCCTCTGACAACACCATGACCATAAGTTACGAGGACACCCAGGGATCTGCAAAACCCTCCAGCTCATCTCCTGCACTTACTTCTGGCCCGGGTTGAAAAGGGACGTCACCCGGTATGTCCAAGCCTGCAAAACCTGCCTCTGGGCCAAGGTCCCCCACCACCAACCCTACAGGCTGCTGAAACCCCTCCCCATCGGATGACGCCCCTGGTCCTCCATCTTTATGGACCACATTGTCAAACTCCCAGAGTCTGAAGGATTCAATGCCATCCTTGTCGTTGTCTGCCGCCTCACAAAGCAGGGGATCTTCATCCCATGCCACACAACCAACAACGCCCCAGGGTTCGCCCAGCTCTTCCTGGAACATGTCTTCTCCAAATACAGTCTCTCCAACGACATTGTCTCCAACGGTGGACCCCTGTTCGTCTCAAAGTTCTGGACGTCCCTGTGCCAGGCCCTCAATGTCAAAACCAACCTCTCCACCACCTACCACCCGGAGACCGATGGACAGACTAAGTGAGTCAATCAGACCCTAGAACAGTACCTCCAGCTCTACGTCAACTACCTTCAAAACAACTGGCGTGCCAAATTGCCCCTTGCCGAATTCACCTACAACAACACACCCCACTCCGCCACTGGAGTCTCTCCCTTCTTCACCAACAAGGGCTACAACCCCTGACTCACCCTCTCCCTCAGAAACATCCCCTCCCACGCTGCACACAAAGTCGCCCAGGACCTCCAGGACCTCCACACGTTCCTCCAAGAAGAGATCAACGTGGCCAACAAGGCCTACTCCAAACACACCAACCTCTGACAACACCCCACACCCGACTGGACCCCTGGGACCTTAGTCTGGCTTGACCAATGCAACCTCCGCACACGCTGCCCCTGCGTCAAGCTCGACCACAAGCGACTCGGCCCCTTCAAAATCACTTGGAAGATATCCTCTCACATGTACAGGCTCAACCTCCCTCCAGGAATGAAAGGACTCCACCCTGTTGATGCACCCAAAATTTAGCTAAATGCTTTCTGAGTAAGCTGCACTTAGCCTTGTTTTGCGTTGGGCTTGCGAAGTGTAGAGGGAGTCCCGGGCAGGTCCCAGTTACTCAATCCTAGAGTGTGATGTAAAGTGGCAAGGATGTTGCCGTTGATTGACGGCAGGCAGTAAGAGTTCAAGAAGGACAGTAGACGATACGTAATAAGCTTACAAAGCTTCAAATCTTTACTGTCAGCGCTAAGAGGCAGCAAGCGTTGGCGCCAACAATGAAGGTGTACTTGTATAGTACCATTCAAGATGTGGAATGAAGGCCGCACTGAGAACCTTTGTTGGAGATGGAGTAAGGCAAAGTTGCTAATTGCTTAGCACCTTGAGCGAGCTCTTAGAGATCTGGACTTTGGGCGTGAAGGTGCTGGGTGCAATTCGATGGATCTCTATCGACAAATGGTAAGGTATTTATAGTAAGTGACAGCAGCGACTTAGTGAAGGGTCGGCAATGACTCTAATAGTCGCCGCTAATGAAATGTAAGTGAAAGGTCCAATAATAAGAC
>JAGGAT010000519.1:0-26003 GCA_017657195.1 Termitomyces sp. T70a | reverse complement strand
CTTTAAAAAAATTTATACTTTTAAGCCAAACTATTATTCTCTCCGTACCCCCCCCCTCCGTAGGACTACGGAGGGGGCCTCCCCCTCCGTAGTCCGTACGGAGGGGCCTAATGAATCCTAGGACTCCTAGGACGCCGTACGGACCCCTCCCGAATTCTTCGGACTAAGGGGGTATTCCCCTAAGGGGAGCCATAGCCGTCCTACCCGGCAAAGGTTGGGTGTCCTGCCATACGGAAGGTGGACCCTAAGGGGCAGGGGCGGACGGACGCCTTTGGCTGTCCGCCGTATTCCCCCAGGCTCCGCCTACGGACGCCTAGGACGCCTAGGACGCCTTTGCCCTCAACCCTTGCCTAATGAATCCGTAGGACCCTAAGGGGGCTACGGACCCCTCCCGAATTCGTTCATAAAGGCGTCCTAGGTTTAATAAGACAAAGGTTGACTGGAATTCGGGGTAGGGGAGGGGTCCTAGCCGTCCGTACGGAGTCCTAGGCGGCAAAGGAGGCCCTAAGGGGGTGCCGTACGGATGGTGGAGGAGGAATTCGGAGGGCTCCTAGGCGAGGGAGGCGAGTAAGTTTTTCATATCATATCTTGAGTCAAAATTGCTATTTGTATGTTCTTTTTGCATACATATTTTTTGTTTTTTTATATATCTATCTAATCTAATCTAAATCTAATCTAAATACATTAAATGAAGGATCCTTCTATAATTGAGGACTCTTGGGCACTGTGAGATTCGAACTCACGACTTTTTGTAAAGTAATCGTTTTCAAGACGAACGCCATAAACCAGACTCGACCAAATGCCCTAACTTTTTTTTTTGACCTAAGACCTAAGGGAGTCGAACCCTTATAATATCCATTATGAGTGAACTGCATTAACCATTATGCTAAAGTCTTTAAATTAAATTAAATTTAACAGACCGCCGAACAAAGGAATTGAACCTTTTTTTTACCATCATGAGGGGTATGTTTTACCTTTAAACTACTTCGGCTCAATTATATTATTCAACCATTAGATTCGCCCTTTCAATTATATCTTTCTTTTTTCCTCCTTTATTCATCCGTACTTTATGAATCCGCCCTTGCCCCCCCCCCCCTACGGAGCCCTCCGTAGCCCTCCGTACGGACCGTAGGAGGGGGTATTCCCCTTCGGCACCTAAGGGGGAGAGGGGGCCGTAGTCCGTACGGAGGGCAGGGGTCCTTCTCCCTTTATGGGGGAGGATGGCGGAAAAAGTTAAGTTATCCACTTTAAAAAAATCCAACTACTTATACCTCCTCTCCTTTAGGTGGAGAAAAAAGGATAAGGTATGCTTCAACCCTGTCCGAAGGCCGAAGGCCGAAGGGCCCCCCCCCCCCTAGCTCCGTAGGCGGGCCTCTCCTCCCCTTCGGTCCTAGGCTCCTAGGCTCCGTACGGTGGGTAGGAGTACGGACCGCCAACCTAGGATTCATAAAGGAGCCGAATGCTACCCTCCTAGGGGCGGGGAGGAGGCACAGGGGAGGAGGTCGAACCTACGGGCCCTTGCCCTCCTACGGACTACGGAGTCCTTGACTGACCTACGGAGGGCAAGGGCAGGGGGACGGAGAAAAATTGACTAGATTTGTAGTTTTCTAGTACTCTTTTAATTTAATTTAACTAAAAATGAAATTTACAAATATTAAAGTCTTAGTCTAAGTATAAATCTTATAAAGATTTCAGTTAGAAATTTAGTGTTATCTAATTATCTAATTTTCAACATTAATAATTAGATCAAGATCAATTGATTAAAAAAACCGAAAGCTTATGCTAATAAAATAATTATTATCCTTCAATTTATAAGGTTTACGCCGTCCTCCCCCATAAAGGGAGAAGGACCCCCTACTTCAAGGGGAGCCGTCCGTCCTTCGGCACCTTCGGCACCTTCGGCACCTTCGGCACCTTCGCTCCCCCCCCCCCTCCTTATTAAAAAGGAGCTAGGACCGTAGGAGCTAGGACCGTAGGAGCTAGGACCGTAGGAGCTAGGACCGTACGGACGCCTACGGCTCCCCCCTTAGGGGCCTGTCAATAATAATAAGGAAATATGGAACATTATGTTTTAGTTCATTTAATTAGATAAAATTAAATTATAAATCCTACATAAATTCTAGTCCTCCGTACCCCCCCCCCCCTGCCCTTGCCCTCCGTAGGTCAGTCAAGGACTCCGTAGTCCGTAGGAGGGCAAGGGTCCGTAGTCCGTAGGAGAGAACCCCGCGATTCCGACTCCCTTCAGCACCTTCATTACCCGAATTCGCCCTCCCCCCCCCCCTAAGGGCCCCTAAGGGTAAATAGCCTAGGACCGAAGGGGGTAGGCAGGATTCATAAGATAAGGCAAAGGAGGCCCCTCTCCGTAGTCCTCCCTTCGGAGCCGAAGGAGCCGAAGGAGCCTAGGACGGAGGGGGTCCGTCCTTCGGCTCCTTCGGGAATACGCGGGGGGGGGGGTGAATTAGCGAGATCTTTATTAATGTTCAACCTACGGCGTATTCGCCTACGGCGTATTCGCGTATTCGAGAAGGGGCTGTCCTAAATGAAAGAGGAGTTGAGCATATAAAAATTTATACTGCGAATTGTTATGGTCTCCGAAGGAGATAAATTGTCATATAATCAAAGATTAGAATGAACTAACAAGAACTTAGAAAAAATAAAAAAAATTAAATAATAAAGGCCAGATAATTACTTTAGCCCTCCGTCCTAGGGAGGACTACGGACCGTAGGAGCCCTAATTCGTCCTTCTCCCTTGAGTTCTACGGATGAATAAGGAGAGGGCCTAATTCCCCTCTCCGTAGCCCTCCGAAGGTGGCCCGTAGGTGGCCTCCCCCCTCGCCTTCCTGCAGGAAGGCAGGATCCACATCCTGCCTCGAATACGGCACTGTAGGAGGGCGGCAGGACCCGAATGCTTCCCTAGGCCAGAGGGGAGTCCAGCCTAGGTTGGCGGTCCGTACGGGAAGAAGGGGAGAAGGGGGCACTAGAAGGGGTAGGGGCAAAATTATTTAATTTAAATTCCTCTCCTACGGCTAGTTAGTAAATATCTTTCTTTAACTTTCATTTTTCCATCTTTCCCTACTTCTTAACTATTAACATAAATTAAAAAAATTCTGTCCGTCCTCCCCCCATAAAGGGAGGACGGAGGGGCAAGTTGTAGGCAATACCAATGATAGTAGAACCATAAGGGATAGTCATAATTCCAGATTTAACTACTTTTCTATTAATGTTAAAATCTTTAAATGCTATTCTTTAACCCTTGGCCCCCTTTGCCTTATGAATCCTAGGACCGAAGGGATGAATCCTGCCTACTTAGGACGCCTTTGGCTGACCTTCTCCCCGCCGCCTCCTACGGACGGCCCCCTTCTCCCGCCTCCCCCCTGGCCTAGAGAAGCATGCGGTTCTCCTTCTCCCTTTATGGCTCCGTAGGCGGCGAGGGTCCGTAGTCCGTAGGAGAGTACGGGGGGGGGGTTGCAAGCGCTAGGTATTCCCCCTAGGAGCCGAAGGAGCCGAAGGGGGAATACCTACGCAGAGGGGAGGAGCCGTATTCGAGGAGGCAGGGGACAAAATATCTTAAAAAAATCAAATTTGCATTGAAAACACATGGAGTTGAACCAGGACTTTCCCATTAAAAGTGGGACACTCAACCACTCGAGTTCTGCTTTCTTAAATGTTTAGCCCTCCGTAGGAGCCCTAATTCGTCCTTCTCCCTTGAGTCTGACTGATGAATAAGGGGAGGGGCCGCTCCTCTCCTCTGATGATTCCGAAGGGCGGCAGCGAAGCACCCCTGCCTTTTCCTCCTCGCCTAGGACCGAAGGGCTGCCATCCGTAGGCAGGAGGGGTAGCGCGCCCTTGCCCCCCTCTGCCTTTGTCCAAAAGCCCTTATTAATCCTAGGACCGAAGGAGGCGGGGTCCTAGGGCAAAGGTTGGCTATGAGGGCAAGGGGTGGCCCCTTAGGATTCATAAGGAGTACGGACCGAAGGGGGGGTAGGATAGCCACAGGGTTGAATGCCCTCCGATCCGTACGGCAGGCAGGATTCATTAGGCAAAGGGTCAAAAGGAGAAGGCGCTCCTCAGCGTAGGACGGGTATTCCCCCTGCCTTACCCTTAAAAGCCATAGGTGGGGGAATACGGTAGGAGGACTACTTCTCCTCCTAGGAAGGAAAGGACGCAGGGGTCCTTTGTCACAAGGAGGTCCTCCTCCTCCCTTCCGTCCTTTTTACCCTACTTCAAGGGGAGGAGGAAGGTCCTACGCGCTAGCCCTACGGCCTACGGCGTATTCGCGTATTCGCCCCCTAAGGGGGCTACGGCCTACGGCGTATTCGCCTACGGAGAGGTGGGGAGGAAAGAAAGAAAAAAACAAATGAAAAGTTACAAAAGGTAAAAAGGGTAAATGTAACAACCGTTATACTAGCCCCCCCCCCTTAGTCCGAACCCTAAGGGGGGCGACCCGGCCAAGGGGTCCGTACGGATTCATAAGGCGATGCATTATTTTATTTTTTTTTTTAATCTTTAGCCCCCTCCTGCCGATCCTAGGATTAATAAAGGATGGAGGGCCCCCTACCTCGCCGATCCTAGGATTAATAAAGGAGCGAAGGGGTCCGTAGGGGAGCCCCATGTGGCTTTCCTCCCTCCTCGAATTCGGTCCGTAGGAGGACGCCTACGGCCCCTTCCCCCTTCGGGGTAGGCTAGCACGCCTACGGACCCTCGCCGCCTACGGAGCCATAAAGGGAGAAGGAGGACCGCCTAGGAGCGATGGGGAGGGGCCGTAGGCGGCGGTCCGTACTCCTACCCCCCCCCCCCGTCCTCGCCGATCCTAGGATTAATAAAGGAGCGAAGGGGGCCTTAGGATTCATAAGGCGGGTGGAGAGGACGGGGAAAGGTGGGCATAGGCGGGGGGGGGGGAGGGACCGGAGGGCCAGGGGGTTCAAATTTTAAAGACCATAATTTAAATACCTCCCTACTGTTCATTATCACTAATTAGCTGAGTTGACCAGACTCGAACTAGTATAAAGCCATTACCAAAAAATGGTGTTTTGCCAATTAAACTACAACTCAATAAAACTACTAAAGTAATTAATCCCCTTTTTCTTATGCCGACGGTACCCCCCCTCCGTACGGACCCCTTAGTCCGAAGGCGGCCCTACGGCGTATTCGCCTACGGAGAGCCGCTCCTCCTTTGATGTTTCCTCCCATCCTTTGTAATAGTCTCCCCCCTACGGAGCCGAAGGAGCCGAAGGAGCCGAAGGAGCCCTGCCTGTGCCTCCTTTTTAATAAGGATAGCCATAGGGTTGAATGCCCTCCGATCCGTACGGCAGGCAGGATTCATTAGGCAAAGGGTAGGGAGGACAAAGGGTACGCCTAGCATAATCGAGGGGAGGCGCGGGATAATTACCTACGGCGTATTCGCGTATTCGCGTATTCGAGAGGGGGGTTATGTAGAGTTAGAATTATAATCTATAGGACTAATTTTGTAAAAACTATTAACACTAGCCCCGATCCCCTGCCCCTGTCGGGCTCCTACCCTTTGCCCCTGTCCGTCCGCCCTCCGAATTCCTCCTCCATCCTAGGATTAATAAAGGACAGCCCCCCTTAGTCCGAAGGCGAGGCGTCCTAGGATTCATCCCTTCGGTCCTAGCCGACAAAGGTAGGGCTACGGAGGGGTGCCTTGGTAGGTAGGCAAAGGCAGGGGGAAGGAGCCCTCCGTACGCCGTACGGAGGGGCGCTCCCGAATACCCCTCCGTAGTCCTAGGAGGGCGCCTTCGGGTGCTGGGGTGGGCAAGATATCAAATATTAAACATAAATTAATGTTAATATATATTAGTTTACTGAGTTAAATCTAAAAATTAATAAGTCTAATATAGGTCATTTATTGTTTAATAACTTTTTATTCTCCTCCCCCTCCTGCCGATCCGTACGGATTAATAAAGGAGGGGCTGCCATCCTACGGATGGTTAATAAAGGAGGGGGCCTAGGGGCCGTCCTTTATTAATCCTACGGATGGGGTATTTACTCCGTCCTCCCCACGCCTCCCCTCTCCGTACGGAGTACGGAGCGAAGGGGGGCGAATACTCCGTAGTCCCCCTAAGGGGGAGGGGGGAGTAGGAAAGGACGGACGGCCCCTTCTTATTCATGCAAAGAGGTTAAGAATGCAAGGGTGAATAAGGAGGAATAAGGAGAGAAAGGACAGAATCCTTGTTTTTTAAAATAAAAATAAACATACTTAAGTGTTAGATATTTATTTTTTTCTATTTTATCTTTAGTTATTCCTGCCCTCCGTCCGTCCCGGCTAGCCCCCTGTGGCTCTCCTCCCCCACCCGTATTCCCGAAGGAGGACCGCAGGGCAACGGAGCCGGCGGGGCAAAGGAGGCCAAGGGTAGGAGAGGGCAAAGGCAGGGGGCTAAGGGGGCAGGCAGGAATCATAACCCTCACAGTCAACCTTTGTCTCCGAAGGGCGAAGGCCCCCCCCCCCCCGAATTCTAGTCAAGGACTCCGTAGTCCGTAGGAGGGCAAGGGGTCCGTAGGCGGCTTTATACCTAGGATTAATCAGACGAATTCGGCAGGGGTCCTAGCCATCCGTACGGAGGGGCAAGGGTTAATTAATAAAGTTAAAGTAGAGTTTAAAGTTAAAATTTTCTATTTAAAATTTACCACAAAATTATTTTTGTTCTCTCCGAAGGACCGAAGGACCAAAGGACCAAAGGACCGAAGGACCAAAGGACCGAAGGACCGAAGGACCGAAGGAGGCAAGATATATTTTTCAATAACCTAGAACCTTAACTTCATTCATTTATTCTCTATTACCTTGCTACCCCTGCGTCCGTCCTGCCTACCGTAGGCAGGAGGGAGCGCCCCTGTCGGGCTCCTACCCTTTGCCCCTGTCCGTCCGCCCTCCGAATTCCTCCTCCATCCTAGGATTAATAAAGGACAGCCCCCCTTAGTCCGAAGGCGAGGCGTCCTAGGATTCATCCCTTCGGTCCTAGCCGACAAAGGTAGGGCTACGGAGGGGTGCCTTGGTAGGTAGGCAAAGGCAGGGGGAAGGAGGCGAATACGCGAATACGCCGTACCCTCCCCCTCGAATGCGGCTCGAATACTCCGTAGGAGGAATTCCTCCTAGGACCGCCGTCCCGGCTAGCCCGCCTTTGGCTCTCCTTTATGATTCCGTAAGGTAGGTGGGCAAAGGCAGGGGGGGTACGGCTGGACGGGGGGGGGTCGAATACGCGGGGGAGAAGGAAGACTCCTCCTTTTTAAGTAGGAGGGCCCCTAAGGGGCCGTATTCCCCTTCGCCCTAGCCCCCCTAAGGGGCCCTTCGGCCTTCGGCCTTCGGCCTTCGGAGGGGTAGAAATAATATTCTAAATAAATTTAAGAATGACAGTTTTAGATATCTTAACTCCTCTTTTAAGTTAAATTATAACTAAGCTTTATAAATTTAATCCCTCCTTGCCGAAGGACGGCTCCTCCTCCAAATTCCTCCTACCCGGATTCCCTCCTCTTCCTTTTATATACATCGTAAGGGAACAAAGGACCCCCTGCCTCCTCTCCTACCTACGCTGGAGAAGTAGTCCTCCTCTCCTCCTACGGACCCCTTGCCCCCCCCCCCCGCACCCGGACCGGGGGATATGCGCGAATGGATAAAAGATTAAACCACCTATTTCCGATGTCACTTATGATGGTGAAAAATATAGTTTATAATATTTGAAGATTTGTTAATCTTGTATATAATGGTTCTCTTAAAAATTGTGGTATTAATATTATGGTTATTACCACTGGATTGGCTTTATCGTGTATTTATCGATATTTCATTGGGATTGGATGATATAGTTCAAATGCTAAAACTATAAAGGAAGGGTCTTTAATTTTCCGACGCTTCTTTTGGCCGTAGGAGCCTAGGAGCCTAGGAGCCGTACGGAGCCTAGGAGCCTAGGAGCCGAAGGAGCCGAAGGAGCCGAAGGGAGGATAATGTTTATTAATTTATTTAAAGAACTAGCTAAATACACTGCTTGTTGTAGGTTGTTTGATTTGCTCTCTCTTCTCTATGGAATTTTGTTTAAGATTTTGATGATATTAATTTTGGAAATATTATTTATGAAACATGGAATGAAATTTAATAGTGAACTCATCCTCCGATCCGTACGGCAGGCAGGATTCATAAGAAAATGGTAGTTTATTATTAAGCTTTACTGCTTCACTCCCTCGAATTAACCTTGGACATGAATGTAAACAGGATTCTGATTAACCAAATGGGTCACAGACGGTACGTAAACAAGGGTAAAACTTTTAATTTAAGTTTAAATTTAAGTTATAAATTTAGTACTTCTTCTATTAATTTTTTTAACCACTTCCCATCGCCCCCCCCCCCTAAGGCCCCCCCCCCGTTCGGACCGAAGCCGTCCGTAGGGGAGCCAGCCATCCGATCCTGCCGATCCTGCCGATCCTGCCGATCCTGCCGATCCTGCCGATCCTGCCGATCCTGCCGATCCTGCCGATCCTGCCGAGTCCGTACGGCATGCAGAAAAAAAAATAGTATGCTATATGATTTTACTAATACGGATACTAATAATAATAAGGAAATAACTAGAACTAACTTAGATAAATGTTATATAAAGGATCTTGAAAAAATATATATTTTTGGATTAGAGAATCCTGATTATGTTAAAAATAATATAGAATATTTAAAAATAATGGAAATATTAAAAAGTAGGTTTAAGGATGTTAAAGTTGATGGTAAAATGAAATTACTAAAAAGAATGAAATATGAAGATGGATATTTTGAAGTAGGTGAATTTAGAAATATAGTTTTATTAACAGAGGATCTTATACCTATAGGTGAAACTAAGGATAAGGATATAACTCAAGATCATATTTTGAATGAAACTTATAATATTTATAATATGTTAGAATATAAAAATAGATTTGAACAAATATTATTAGATTTTTGTTGCCCGCCTCCTACGGATTAATAAAGGAGTCCTTGACTGACCTACGGAGGGGAATTCGGCAGGGGGTACGGAGGAAGGTAAATCATATAAAATGATATTTAAAGTAAGTTTGATAAATGTGAGTGTTAAAGGAATTGGTGAATTTGAGTGTAAAACTACACCTTCTCCGTAGGACCGTAGGACCGTAGGACCGTAGGACCGTAGGACCGTAGGACCGTAGGATTCTAATTCATCAACATAGTAATATTGAATATATACTAATCAAATTTTCTGAATTACCCCCCTGCCTCCTACGGATTAATAAAGGAGGGCCCCGTCCTTGACTGACCTACGGAGGGGTATTCGGCAGGGGTAATGGATCTATTATTTAGATATCAGGTAGCTGATAAAGTAAATATTAATATTTTTATGAAAGAATGGAGCCCTCCCCTGGGCCGGGTCGCCGGGTCGGGCCAAGGGTTGATAGTTCTGAATTAAAAAATATTCCGTACGGACTGCACTATATTCTATTTTAGATAGAAGAGAAGATCTAATTGTTTCTAAATATAAGACAAATAAATTAGATAAAAATAGTACAGGTACTAAATAGAGAAGAAAATGAATAAAACACAATTAGCTTTACTTGGTATAACCAGAAAAAATAAGAGTTCGTTATTAGTTAAAGGTATTAATTACGGATCAATTGTAACTAATGATGAATTAGTTTCTAAATATAAAGAAATGAGTAATTATAATTATTCTCCCCTAGGACCGCTACGGTACCTGGGAATGGACAGCTACGGAACGGAACAAGAGTTAAATAAAGATTCTGTCCTTGTGGTCGGAACGGGAACGGAGCAGGGAAAATTGAATTCTGAAATCTTTAATAAAAAATGAATTATTAGATGTGAAATATTATAAATTACCATATCCCCCCTGCCTCCTACGGATTAATAAAGGAGGGCCCCGTCCTTGACTGACCTACGGACCTACGGACCTACGGACCTACGGACCTACGGAGGGCAAGGCCTCCGTAGGACGGCCAGGGGGGGGAAAAGATTCTAATAAAGAGAATATAATAAAAGTTTCTAATGTAGATAACATAAATAATGAAGTATCTGCTTATATTGAAGTTACCCTCCTTGTATTCGCCTCCTTCGGTCCGTACTCCCCCTTCCATCCTAGGCTCCTAGGCTCCGTACGGCTCCTAGGCTCCTAGGCTCCTACGGCTCCTACGGCTCCTACGGCTCCTAGGCTCCTACGGCAGGGCCGCCTTCGGACTAAGGGGTCCGTACGGAGGGGGGCCTTCGGCGTATTCGCGTATTCGCGTATTCGCGTATTCGCGTATTCGAGAGGAGAAAATAATATAACAAAGTTAATTAAAGTAGAAGAATGGACAGATAAAATAGAATATAATAAAGATAAAGATAATAGTAATACCCTACGGAGTACGGAGTACGGAGTACGGAGTACGGAGTACGGAGTACGGAGTACGGAGTACGGAGTACGGAGTACGGAGAGATTAGTTGTTTTAGAAAAATTAAAGGTACTCCCTTCGGCCAAAATATGTTATTTGTTAATAATAGGTTAGAAAAGGTCGAATATGAATATAAATGTGAATTGTTAGAAGTAAATCGACTAGATTCAGATAGAAATTTAAAAATAGGTACATTTGATTTTGATACTTATTCAGATAAAGATAATAATGCTATACCTTATTATATAGGATGTAGTCCGTACGGACAGGTGATAAACGAGTGTTTTATAGATATTCGGATTACTTAAATGTAGTCCTTCGGAGAAATGGTATTAAAATTTATCCTAGATTTAATGGTTATAGAAAATCATAATAGATTTGACTATGCTCATAATTTCTCTGGTTTTGACGGAATGTTTGTATTAAAATCATTAATTAATACTTCTAATAAACATAATTTAAAAATTAAAACTTTAACTAAAAATGATGGTACAATATTATCTTGCCTAGGAGCCGTACGGAGCCTAGGAGCCTAGGAGCCTAGGAGCCGTAGGAGAAATTAAAAAAACAAATGGCTAATAAAAAATTAGTTAAAATTACTTTATTAGATAGCTTAAATTTATTACCTTTTTCTTTAATGGAATTGGGTAAGGTGTTTAACTGTAAAGATAAAGATAATATATATATAAAAAAAGATAATTTATATGACTCCTCCGTAGTCCTCCGTAGGAGGGCCGCCTCCGTATTAAAAGGAAAAGGATTTTACCCACATGATTTTATAAATAAACTAGGTGTGGATAAGGCATTGAATTATAAAGGATTAGTACCGGATATAAAATATTTTGGTAATATATCTGTATCTCCTACGGACTCCTACGGAGGACTCCTACGGAGGACTACGGACTCCTACGGAGGACTAGGACTCCTACGGAGGACTCCTACGGAGGCGAAGAGGAATATAAAACAGATATAATTAATAGAATTAATAGAGATGTAAACGGTGTGTCCGTAGGCCGTAGGCCGTAGGCCGTAGGCCGTAGGCCGTAGGCCGTAGGCCGTAGCCCCCCTCGAATACGCGAATACGCCGTAGTCCCCCTTAGGGGGCAGGAGTATTCGACTCCCCCTTAGTCCGAAGGCGGGCAGGAGGGCCCCTCCTGCCTACGGATCCCTAGGATCCCTACGGATCCCTAGGATCCCTACGGATCGGAGGGTCTTATGAACCCTTCGTATTCGAGGGGCCGAATATGAACCCTAAGGGTCTTATGAACCCTAAGGGTCTTATGAACCCTTCCTGCTACGCGCTACGCGCTACGCGCTACGCGCTTCGCGCTACGCGCTACGCAGAGGGGCCGAAGGCAGGAATAGTGAAAAAGAATTAGTAAAATATTTTACTCGAGATATAGATGTTCTTTATAATGTTATGATTACATTTGGAGAATTAATATTTAATAAATTTAATATTAATATTACTAGAATTAGAACATATTCTGGATTAGCTAATTTAATCTTTACCACTACCTTTTATGATCCTAAAAAAGTAGCTATTTATTTCACAACGGGTAAAGTAGATAATTATATTAGAAAGGGATATTACGGTGGTATTGTAGATAGTTGAACTTTTTATAGTGATAAAATTTTATTAAAATATGACATTAAAAGTCATTACCCCCCTCCTGCGTAGCAGGAGGCCCCCCCTCCTGCGTAGCAGTCCTCCGTAGGAGTCCTCCGTAGGAGTCCTAGTCCTCCGTAGGAGTCCGTAGTCCTCCGTAGGAGTCCTCCGTAGGAGTCCGTAGGAGGGGGCCGCCTACGGAGGGAAGCCTTATGAATCCTGCCTAGGATGGAGGGCGTCCGTCCTCCCCTTCTCCCCCCATAAAGGGAGAAGGAGCCTCCTTCGGTCCGTACTCCCCCACCTACGGTCCTAGGGTCCAAGGGTCCTAGGGTCCTAGGAGGGGAGAGGAGAAGGCGGGGTAGGGTCCTGCCTACGGAAGGCAGGATTCATAAGGCTAGGGGAATCAAATGAGAGATAATCCTATGCCTGGGGGTTTACCTAGATTTTCTACTGAAACTAACTTAGATTTAATATTTGGATTTGTCAGAGCAGAAGTGACGGCACCTTCAGAAAGTGAATTAAGAGTACCTATTTTACCAATTAAAGGAAACATGGTGAATTAATTACTTTTAGGGAAACAAAAGAAGGAACTTGGTTTAGTGAAGAGTTAAAATGCTGAAAAATATGGATATAAAGTGAAAGTTAAAGACTATATTATTTGATAAAGTGTATAATTTATTTGATGGCTATGTTAACGAGTTCTATAATTTAAAAACCAAGCGGAGTTGTCCGTCCGTAGTCCTCCGTAGGAGTCCTAGTCCTCCGTAGGAGTCCTCCGTAGGAGTCCTCCGTAGGAGTCCGTAGGAGGCGAATACGCCGTAGGTAAAAAGATGCTGTATCTAGATTAATTTATAAATTACTTTTAAATTCACTTTCAGGTAGATGAGGGTTAAGAGATTTAAATACTGAAATGAAAGTAGTAGATTCTAAACATTTAAATATTTTAAATAAAACGGAGAATATTGATACTTTATTCTCTCCGTACGGACTGATAGATTATCTTTTGTGAAAAGTAATGGACCTTTAGACTTTGAAACTAGTGGATCTTTTTATTGAGGAAAATTTAGTTGAAAAAACTACTCCATTTTATAAAGATAAAGACCCCCTAAGGGCCCTGGGGAAGAAATAAATCAGCTGTCCGTACGGACCTACGGACCTACGGACCTACGGACCTACGGACCTACGGACCTACGGACCTACGGACCTACGGAGCTAGGACAACTGAGTGCAGCTATAACAGCCTACGGAAGAATATTTATGAGTCAATTTAAAAATATTCTAGACAATAAATATTACGGAGGAGATACTGATTCATTTATTTTAGAAAAACCTTTAGATTCATCAATGGTAGGAAAAAATTTAGGACAGCAGGCTGAATTGAATTAGAACAAATTATAGTAGAAGCTTTTTTCCATTCTAAAAAATCTTATTTAATAGCCCTCCGTACGGACTGTACGGCCCCCCCCCCCCTGGCTCTCCTTCGGAGGCTAGCTCCCCTCCCGAATTCGTCCTAGACTAGGGGTCCTACCTACGGATTCATAAGACAAAGGTTGGCTGTCCTAGCTCCTAGGATTAATAAGGCAAAGGCAGGGGTCCCCTTCCATCCTAGGATCCTGCCTTTATGAATCCGTACGGATCGGATCGGCAGGGCCGCCTTCGGACTAAGGGGTCCGTACGGAGGGGGAATCCATCCTGCCTTTATGAATCCGTACGGATCGGATCGGCAGGGCCGCCTTCGGACTAAGGGGTCCGTACGGAGGGGTAAATAAAATTGAATTTTAATGCATATTGTTTTAAATAAATATAACTTAATAAAAGAGTGAGAAATAAATATAAACGAGTATAGTTAAGTGGTATAACCTCTACCTTCCAAGTAGATGTCATCAGTTCGAATCTGATTACTCGTATTTTTAAATTTTAGACCCCCTGCCCCTTAGGGCTCCTCTCCTCGCCGAAGGAGGACCCCTTGCCCCTCGCCGTCCCCCTCCTTTTTGAATCCTAGGATGGAGGACGGCTCCTGCCTACCTTTGTCTTATTAATCCTAGGATTAATAAGACGAATTCGGGCTGGGGTCCTAGGCTGCCTAGGATCCTCCTTCGGCCCTTCGGCCCTTCGGCCCTTCGGCCCTTCGGCCCTTCGGCCCTTCGGCGAGGGGGGAATACGGCGCGCTACGCAGCTACGCAGCTACGCCCCCCTTCCATCCGTACGGATTAATAAAGGAGGGGGGCCTTCGGCCTACGGCGTATTCGCGTATTCGCGTATTCGCGTATTCGAGAGGGGGGGTTAAATTAATTTTTTTTCAAAAGATAACTCTACACCTACTCTTCTATTCTATAAATTTGTCTTACGTTATTTAACCTTGATGAAGGCTCTAAATTCGTATTAGCAGCTAACTGAGTTGTATGAATAGTACTTAACTCCCTCGCGGCCCAAGCTCCCCTAGCTCTACCGTATAGCAGTACAGTTTTTTTTCTATATTCCTGATCTATAAGCCAGTCCTGCTGAATTTTATAATCTTTTTTAATTTTTACTCAATTTGGATCTGTATTTTTTAATCTATTATCTAGCGAAAAGCAATCGACATTATAATCTCTTTTTATAAATAATAATTTCGCTATATTTTGAGCTATAGACTTCAACTCCTTTTCCGAGTGATTTCATTTAGGTACCCTTCATTGATTAGTAAAAGGGTCTTTGGCTATTGAAGAGTAAATTTCAAGGCCTATTGCCGTATCAAGTGTAAGGGTCAGGAATATATTTTTCGAAAGGAGGAATTGTGTATTTGTATTAAAAAAAAAATAATACTTAATTAAAAAGTTTGAATTTTTATAATTAAGCAGTACATGGGAAGAATAGTGATTTAATTTATGTTTATCTATAAAATTCCGATATTCTCTATCTAACGATAATCTTAAGCTGAGCTGATTATCAGAGCTTAATCCTTCAAAATCTGAGAGACTATTAATTTTTATTTTAGAGGCAGAAGAGAGACTTGGTGTTGAATTTATAGAGATACTCGTACTTGCTACCGCTGAACTTGAAGAACTGGAGTTCACTAGTAGTCTTGTACTTGGGCTATCAGTTGTTACTTCAGCTCTCAAATTATTACTTGCTTCTGTTAATGCCCTGCAGCCGCAGAGACTCAAATCTATAGTACTTCTATTTTTCAACATTTTTACTATTGGTTCTATTAGATCCAATATGTTTTTAGTGGTTAGAAAATGAAAGAGAATCAAAGGGCCAAAGCTAAAGAATAGAATAAATAAAGCCCTCGTATAAAGAACTGGAGCATCCTCTATCTGAAATTTAGTTTTTAGTATAATATTTATGTTGAGTGTCACTAATAAGAGACTAGCGATGCTGCTGTAAAACTTTAGAAGCGAACAGAACTCGGGATTTATTTCATCGATGTAACTCAAATTACGGCTAAGATAGCCTAATAAAATTATATTAAAAATAATATTTAATAAAATATAAGTTGCCATAGTTGGTTTAAAACTGCTGTCCGCACAATTTGATCTTATAATTTTATACCAATAAGGAAGCCCTATAAGAAATCCCAGACATCTATTAACAAAGATATACTTTAAGTAGGAAGTATATGCAACTAAAGTAATTACTACCAATCCTTTAAGGCTGAATATTTCATGTATTATTATAAAGTTTAGGTTAAAACTATTTATAGTATCAAACATAATTGTAGTATTAAATTTTAATAATAAATTTATAAAACTAATTATTATAAAAAGGGCTACTATTTTTTTACTTTTAAAACCAAAAATATTTAAAAGCTTATAGGCCCGATAAAAGATGACAATAATAGAAAAAATTTGATTTCATATTTTCCTCATTTTAGGTTAGGTTATATTATTTGGATGGGTATATTATAAGCAAGATATGTATTTATTAAAACCTCCTTACCCTTTCTACGTACTACGAACTACGGGGCGTTAAGCTAGGCTAGCCTCTGGTTCTTTTTAGGAGTTCCCCCTACCCCCCTAAGGGGGGCTACGGCCTACGGCCGAATTCGGCCTACGGACCCCTACCCCCTAAGGGGGCGTATTCGCCTACGGAGGGCTAGGGGAGCTCGCCTACGGCTTCTAGCCCCCTTCTTATCTCCTTACCTTTGCCTCCGAAGGCCGAAGGGATTAATCCTGCCTACGGAGCCGAAGGAGCCGTAGCACGGACACCTTTGGCTGACCTTCTCTCCCCGAATGGTTCGCGCTTCCCTTCTCCCCTTCTCCCGCCGCCTACGGAGCCGAAGGACGGACCCCACCGAACCTAGGCTGGACCAAGGGGAGGGGTGCTACGCGCTACGCGCTACGCAGAGAAGGGTAGCAAAAATGGGGGAGGGCAGTCTCCTCCTACGGACCGAATGCTTCGCGCTAGGTATTCTACCTACGGAGCCGAAGGAGGAATACCTACGCAGCTACGCCCTCCTGCCATCCTGCCATCCTGGCAGGATGGCAGGATGGCAGGAGAGAAGAGGAGGGGGGGGGGGGACTACTCCTCCGTAGAGGGATTAGGAGTAAATAACCTACTACCTTACCTTTAAACTTATTACTATTCTTATTTATTCTTATTCTGATTCTTATTAAAATTTTAAGAAGTCATAGAGGATTAAAACTTAAAATAAAAGTAATTAAAGAAAGAAAATTAGATATAGAATTTATTTGTTTGTAATTATGTAGTATTATGAACTAAGAATTATTAGTAGTAGTTTACTTAGTTCAAATTCCAAATGACTATCTTCAACCTGATAGCTATTATTCTTTGAGTTAAAATTAAATTAAAAGGGGTTAAAATTAAATTAAAAAAAGACAGATATATAGGAAAAAAGCTACTTTTAAAATTTTATTTATTGATCTAATAATATGATAGCAATCTTTTTAGATGTACGTCCGTACCGCCAACCCCTCCCCTACCCCGAATTCCACTCAACCTTTGTCTCCTAGGACCGAAGGCGTACGGACTCCTAGGACGCCTACGGCCTCCCTCCCTTAGGGCAGTAAAGGACAGGGAAGGCTATTTTAACCCCCTTAGGAGCCGAAGGTGCCGAAGGAGCCCGAAGGTGCCGAAGGAGCCCGAAGGTGCCCGAAGGAGCCCGAAGGAGCCGAAGGTGCCCGAAGGAGCCCGAAGGTGCCGAAGGTGCCCGAAGGAGCCCGAAGGAGCCGAAGGTGCCGAAGGTGCCCGAAGGAGCCCGAAGGAGGGGGGGGGCAGGGTACGGCGACCTCATTAAACCATTCAACCCTTAGGGTAACCGTAGGAGGGCAAAGGCAGGGGCCTAGGGGTGGGCTAGAAAGATATTTTAAATCCACCTATTTAATTTAATTAAACCCCTATCCGTAGGCGAATACGCCGTAGGAGCCTCCTTCGCCTTCTACGGAGGACTGCGTTAATGAGGCTATTGCTAATGAATTGATTATTAAAATTAGAAGTATCGCTAGAATAATTAACACTATATCCTAGTTAAGAGCCAGGAGGGAATGCAGGATCATTTAGAGCCGAACTATAGAATCTAACATTATTTATTCCAGCACCTCCTGTGTAAAATGCAGGGTAAAATGCAGGGTTAAATGCAGTGTTAAAAGCAGGGTAAAATGCATTGTTCATTGTCGGAAATACAAGAATTGCTGCTCTTCCTTGATAATGAATCTTACCTTCCCTACCCCCTACCCTGCCTCCCGCCTACGGACCCTCGCCGTCCTTCGGCTCCTGCCTACCTTTGTCTCCGAAGGCGAATACGCCGTAGGCCGAAGGGATGAATCCTAGGACGCCTTTGGCTGTCCGTAGCCCCTAGGTCCGTAGGCGAAAAAGGCGGGGGCGGAGGGGCGCCTTCGGAGCCGTCCTTCGGCTCCTGCCTACCCGCATGCCTTCGGTCCGTACGGCGAGGAGGGGACGGCCCCCCCTTCGAAGAACAGCGTAGCAGCCCCTTGCTCTCCGTAGGGATACGGACCGCTCCTCGCTCGCCTAGGACCGCTAGGGGGGGGGGGGGGGGGCAGCTAGCCTAACCGCTCGCCTAGAACCGCTAGGGGAGGGGGGTCCTAGTCCGTTGGTGGGAATACGGGCCGTCCGTAGGCGTCCGTACGGAGGGGAGGGCGAAACATATAATTCATCATATTTTTCATCATATAGGTCAGAAACTTTTGTGTTAATACAAGGTAAAAAGGGGGTCCGGGTCTGGGCTCTCCCTCCCCCCATAAAGGGAGAAGGAGGGCTAGGGTCAAATATTCCGCCATCGCCCCTTGCTCTCCACCTTCTCCCTTTATGGGGGAGGCCAAGGGCACTAATTAAATATAAAAATATGTTTTTTTTTTTAGAGATTTATATTAGATCTAGTTTTCTTTTCTTAAAATAAATTCTTTCTCTTTTAAGAAAACTATTGCCTTCGCCCCTGCTCAGTCCAGGCGTTTTAATACTAAAGAATTTTGACCACAAAGATAATCCTTCAAGTATAATAATTTTATTCTTATCTTCGGTAGCATTCCGTCCGGGGGGGGGGTAAAGGTAAAGTTGTTATTCTAATCTTCGGCTCGCTACCCACCCGGGGAAAAAGAAGGTGGAAACTACGCAAAAAAATAAAACACAAATATAATGATACTTATTAAATGCAAAAATTTCAATAGCTCATTTCTTTTGAAGTCTTACCTCCTGTCATTCGGCTCAGACGCCCCCCCCCGCAGTCTCGCCGTCCGTAGGGAAGCCGACCGTAGGGGGACATTCTCCTGCCTACGGATCGGAGGGTTTGGTTCAAAATTTGATATTAATTTATTTACCCTGCCCTTGTCCCTCTCGAATACGCGAATACGCGTATTCGGTCGGGGGGGGGGGGGGGCCGCGGGGGGGGCAAAAATTGTTTTCTTCCAGCTTTTTTACTAAGATCAAATAAAGTTGTTAATACTGGTACAGGGGGGGGGGGGGAGGGGGTGGGGGGGGGGGGGGAGGGGGGGGGGGGGGGGGGGGGGAGGGGGGGGGAGGGGGGGGACGCAGGGTAGGCAATAACTGTTTTCATACAGCATCTATACTAAGATCCAATCAAGTTGCTAATACTAGTACTAATTTAGTTGAGGATGTGGCAAGCTTAAACTCTGTTAGTGATTTACTCTCCGACCAATTAAAGGAAAGAAGTAATAAATTGTCTAATGAGAGATTGAAAGACTTAGCCCTCCGTAGGATTCATTATAAAGATAAATATGGTGTAGACGAGGAATCTGATAGTAATATTTCTAGTAATGGTGAAGCCTTTCCTTGGTTTATAGATGACGAAGGTAATGTAATAGATTATAAAAAACCTATCGAACTTTTCGATAGTATTAAATTTGTATCTAAATATTTGGGAAAAAAATTTAATGAGTCAGAATTGATTTCTGAAGTTAGATTAAGTGAAATACTTGACCCTTTTTCTAGAGAGGGTCAGGTTACATTAATAGATTTATTTAATCATGTTCAAAAACTGTATACTAAAGAGGATAATTTTAATTTTATTAGTGTGTCTTCAAATCAAAACATAGATATCTCTGAACCTTTAATGGAGACTCCTAGTGATGCTACTAGCCAAAATTTACAGGATAAATTTAGAGAGGGGAGCTCGAGCTCAGCTGATTTAAAACCCTTAGGTTCATGGGGAGATATTACTTTAAATGAGATACTCCTAGGAATGTTAGAAGCCAAATGAGAGGCTATCTTTCAGAATATGACAGTTACCGCACACGCCACACCTTTGGTTTTGAATTCCATTGGTTATGGTTTTTAATAAAAAATTATATGAGATATGTACACAATAGACCTTTACCAAATGATATGAATCAGAATGAAATAAGAATAGCAAATTTACTAAAAAGACGACAATTAGGTCTGTTCGTATTTTTAGGCGCACCCTTGATCTTATACACTGTCAAAACTTTAGCTATACCTTTAAAGGACATGTTTACTATTAAAATTTTTACCGGTCAATCCTTTCAATCTGCCCATCCCCTTACTCCACCCGTGGAGAGCCAGGGGTCATTAGGAGAAACCGGAAACAGTCACGTTAAGACTATGGGCTTTATTTTTCCAATCTTTAATCAATTTAAAAATAAACTTCCAAGGTGATTTAAGATTATGGTAGTATTCATATTTTTGATTTTAGTACTATTTAGATTTTTTCCGCCGTACGGACCCGTACGGACCCGTACGGACGGCTGGTTATAATTTAATTTGAATTTTCTCCTCCTCAAAATTTTGAAGTATTTACGCTAACATGGGCCTATCTATAGCCATCCTCTATCAGCTAATTAACCTTTATTTAATAAACTTATTTTATAAAAAGAAATTAAGGATACCTATAATATTACCTGAGTTCTTACTACGATGGTTAAAGGAGTTAGATTTAATCAGTCAGAGTGAAAACTTTATTTTTTTTAAAAATACTTTTTATACTCATCTTTATTTTTATGTTATTATTTTAATATTTATTATTTTAATTTCCGCAGTTGCGGCTCCTTAGATTTTCTCCCTCCCCTCCGATCCTAGGATCCTAGGATCCTAGGATCCTAGGATCCGTACGGCAGGCGCCGAAAGGTAGCGGCAGCGAAGCAGCCCCTGCCTCCGAACGGACTCCTACGGAGGACTAGGACTCCTACGGAGGACTACGGACTCCTACGGAGGACTACGGAGCGAGATCCTATAAAAAACTTATAAAGAATGGCGACCTAGATGTTAGAAAACTCACCCTAAAATAAAAACGTTAAAGAGCTACCTCATGAATTTAAATTAATTAACAAACCCCTCCTCCTCCGTAGGACGTAGGACGTAGGACGTAGGACGTAGGACGTAGGACGTAGGACGTAGGACGTAGGACGTAGGACGTAGGACGTAGGAGGAGCCGAAGGAGGACCCACCCTTTATAGTATTTTACTTTTTATTTTATAGCCGAAGGATAAATTCTACATCTTATCTAAAGAATAATCGCTATATTAAGGATAAGTAGGAATAAGGTTTACATAGAAAGGCTACCTATACCTATGAAGAGAGTTAATTTGTGAAACAAAACAAAAAAAGATATATTTTATTTTTATTAGTCTCGTATCGTCTCGTCTCTTAACTTATAAAGTAAGGACTTATAAAAGAAGTCTTATTCTGTAAGTTTAATTTAAGAATTTATTTTATTAAATTATCCTTATGTTCACTTAACTTCTTATTATATTCCTTCTTACATCTTTCTTCTAAACTAATAATAGTATCTAAGTTATCTTTATTTCTTAGGCCATTATCTGTATCAGCAAAGACCCTCCTATAATATTTACTCCGTTGTTCCTGAATCCCATTTCCAATACCTGAATCACATTCACGCATAAACTCGTTAGCTAAGTAAGAACGATAAATTTTTAATTGATATTTATCATATAACGAACTTTCATTTTTTTCTAGCTGCTTATTATAATCGTCCCTCGCCGTAGGACGTTCTTTTTTAAATGCCTCAAAGTCATCGTAGCTTTGACATAGCTTAAAAACAACAGATTCAAAATATTCGATTCGTAGGTAATGTTATCTTCTATTTTTTTGAGGACCCTCAAATGCATAGGCATGGAAGATTTTATAAAAGCGTGGGTTCTTTACAGCCGTCTCACCTTGGGAAGGTTAGGGGGTTGGCTTTAAAAAATGAATTTGTCTTAAAGACTAGGCTTATTTAAACTTTGACCATAGTTGTTTAAACCTACTCTTAGGCTCAGGGCAAGCGTTGACTACATAACCATCTGAGGGTAAATAGGGATATCCAACTGGGGGATTATGTCTTCGAGAGGGACCGGTACCTGGGTTTTCAGTTGGCAGCTCGGAGGTAGACTTAGCTGCTCACCCGCCTTTATATTCCTTCATAGGGTGGCGGTTGTTTTTTAAATAATCATTGCTTCTAGATAAGCCTTCTCTAATTTCAGCTTCTTCATTAGGTGTTGTTGTAGAAGTAGCTGAAGCTGAAGCTGTTGTTGAAGATGTAGGTGTAAAAAGCCTATTTTTAAAACCTCTAAAAAATTTAGACTCTAATTCTTTAGGTTTATCTACACCCTCTTCCCCCCTTGAGTTATAGGATACGGGAGGGGTCTCTAGGGTATATAGGGGAGTATATATTCTCTTACTACTCATGCCAGCTTCATAAAATCCGAAGTACGCTTCCTTTGGCTTGGACCCTTCTTGTACTGCCTTAAGGTCAGGGCAAGACTTAAAGGATTTTTTTAAAAATGAAGGTACTCGTAGCGATTGTTCTTTTACTTTTCCTTTTCCCCCATTAGACTCATAAGAGTTAGAAGGCAAGGGTGAGTTAGGAATAGAAGGTATAGATGTAGATGGGTCTTCTTTATGACTTATGGTTAAACTTAACCCTAAAGCACCACTCAACCTCATCGTAGATCTACCTCCTAAAGACTCTAATATTAAAGGAGCTCAGGTTCTAGGGATGAAAGGAAATAAGGTAAACACCCCAATAATAAAAATTTCTCTAAGGTTATGATCATTTTTTATTTTTAAAACTAGTCTTACTTCTAATATTTTTTTAATATTAAAAAAAAGAAAAAGTACTAATAGCCCATGACTGAATATGAGTACGAATAAAAAAAGATTAAAGTGAAGATCTATTAATATTAAATAAAAGTTAAGTAGAAATATGGGCAATAAAATAAAATAGATGATTAAGAATACATAGTAAAATTTTCTTATTAATTTTAATTCTATTCTCCCTATACCCATTTTTTTTTTAATTTTTTTTACCCAGTTTAATTTTTCGAATAAATAATTGCTATTTATAAAGGAGACAGCTCTAAGAAAAATTAAGGTTTGTATGTACCCTATATGGAGGGAGACCAAAAGCCCTATTGCCCAGCAGCAGAATAGTATTAATGGGTCACTATCCCCCGAAAAGCTTAAAGGGTGATCGAAAATTATATACAACATCTTAAATTTGTTATGTTTTCACCTAAACAGAAAACTAACAAAGGCTAAAAAAATAAAGGAGTATAGCAGATAGAATTTTATGTACCTATTCTCAGTACCGGAGGTTGATAATTCTATAGGGTTAATTTGATGGACCAATCTAAATGCTTCTATTAAAACCATCTTTAAGTTAGACCCCCTAAGCTCCCTTAGCAATTTTGTAATCTTGGCCCTCCACTGGATCCTTCTTTTATCTAGTATTTTTATTAGAGTCCTAGCCCTAGTCAGTGAGAGATTAACTCTGAAGGCAGGGAGGCTAAAATTTATTATTTTAGTATGATTAGTATTAGTTTTGGGGGATTTATTTCCCTCAACACTTATAGTCTCAATTTCATAATCATAAGCCTGCATTGGTAGCATTTTAAATGCATGTAATGGAATAGGGCTAGCTAAAGTCCATTCCAGCGTATTAGCAGTTTTAGCTTCGTTATTAAATTTGACTTCATTAGTAAAATATGATGGGACATGCCAAGGGTTATTAGAGCAAGATCCTTGGTTAGCAAAAATATCATAAATAATATAACCAAATAAAACTGTAGCTACCACAGATATTAATGAACCTAAACTAGAAATAGCATTCCATCCAGCGAAAGCATCTGGATAATCTGGAATTCTTCTAGGCATTCCAGCCAATCCTAAAAAGTGTTGAGGGAAAAAAGTTAAATTCACTCCAATAAATAAAGTCCAGAAATGGATTTTACCTAAGAAATCAGAATAAGTTCTACCTACTATTTTAGGAGTCCAGTAATAAAATCCAGCAAAAAGAGCAAAAACTGCTCCCATAGAAAGTACGTAGTGAAAGTGAGCGACTACGTAGTATGTCAAATATATAATTTAGGTTTCTATCCTTACGGATAGGATCGGACCATATCTTACAAAAAGAATAAACGGATCTATTTCTTTAAAAATTTGCAGTCACGTGTGGCCTCTACGGAGTCCTTATTACAATTAAATAAGGTTCCCACGGTATTATCTTATTTACTTTTTAAATTCTACGCTTTAATAGAAAAAATAAGACTTCACCGTTAGCATCTACCTTACCTTTCTTCACCTAAAAGGATAGGAATAAAGGTGGCTGTACGTAGTACGTAGTACGTAGTACGTAGTACGTAGTACGTAGTACGTAGTACGTAGTACGTAGTCCGCCTACGGACCCTCGCCGCCTACGGAGCCATAAAGGGAGAAGGAGGGGAATCCCTTAGTCCGAAGGCGGGGGAGGAGATACCGGGAGAAGAACCTACTTCTCCCACAGTGACTTGACAACACGACACATACTTATACTTATATTTATTATTTAAAAAACTCTTTCATTTTATTTTGAAATACTTTACTTTTTTGTATAAATGCAGCTAGTTGATAGTATTTATAACCTTGTAGTAGTTTACTACAATGATTTATAACTTTTTCAGTCCCAGAAGCACTACCTATACTAATTTCATAAAAAGGGATATTACTTATTTTACCTTTTTTATTAGAAATTTTAAGATGATTTACCTCATAAAAATTTTTAATCGCTTCAATTAGATATAAATCATGATTTTGTCCAATACTAAATGAATAGTTTCCTTTAACTCTTGCACTAAATGAACCTTCAGATTCAATAAAACCAGCTAACCATTCTTTAAAATAGAAAGGAGCCTGATCCTCCTTCCCTACGAAGACGAAGTCGGCCGGAGTAGCAGTCCGAAGGCGAGTAAATAAAGGTTTCCCGCCCTCCGTAGGCTCCGTAGGCTCCGTAGGCGGGCAGCTAGTTCTACTGCTACTAATTAATCCAACGCAGGAGTCCGTAGGTCCCTTGAAGTAGGAGTTATAACCAACGGGCCCCTTTGTCCGAAGGCGAGATAACTCTCTATTTTCATATTTTAAATTTCGTTCATTAAAATATTGTTCTACACCTAAAGGACCAGAATTAAATATAAATTTTTTTAAAAATAGATATTGTAATTTCATTCTGCTTGTTAAAGGAGGGTATTGTTCAAATAATGGAATAATACTATTATTAAATATTTTTCTATCTTTTATAACCCATTGAACATATCCTTTTCCTTCTGCCCCCTTAGGGGCCCCTACCCCTCCAAAGGGGGGTGCCGTCCTAGGGTCCTGCCTGCCGATCCGTACGGCAGGATCGGATGGCAGGATGGACCCCTCCGTCCTAAGGTCTCCCCCCCTAAGGGGCCGTACGGACCGGCCCTTTGTCTCCCCCTTAGGGGCCGTAGGGTCTGATGAATTCGTACGGCTCCTAGGGTTCATAAGGCAAGGGGAGGGGCCTCCGATCCACCGTACGGAGGGTAGGATCGGCAGGAGGGGAGGGCGGACTTGAACAAATCCACCATAAGTTTTTGCAATCAAATTTAGCATTTCAAAATTAAGAGGCTTATCTGCAAGTTTAACAACTAGTCGAAATTGTAAATTCTTTTTTCGCCAATGATTTACTTGAAGACTTCCATTTCCGTCTATAAGACCCATTGTGAAAGGATCAAGTTCTGTTTTTGAAAGAGTTTTAGGTGATTTAAGTATTTGACCAGCAATAATTAAATTGCTACTTAAACTTAAAGTATCGTGGAAAGCGACATCTAAGGATGCATTAGAAAGAACTACTCCTGTTAACCCTCCAATTGTGAATAAAGCTAGGAATCCAATTACGAATAATAATGGTGTATTATATCTTAAACTACCACCATATAATGTAGCAAGCCATGAAAATATTTTTATTCCTGTTGGAACCGCAATTACCATCGTAGCAGCGGTAAAGTATGCTCTAGTCAAAAAATTTGGACTATAACTTCATCCAAATAACAAAATGAATTCATTTGGAGTAGGGCGAATTAGTCTCTGAGGTTCTTCTCTATTTTTTTAATTTTTTTAATATTTTTATCCAAGCAATGTTCTTTTCTTTGAATAATTCTATATACTTTTCTTCATTGAAAAAATTTAACATGTTTATAAGAATTTAATTGAAATTTATCCAAGTAGTCTATAATAAGTTTAATAGATTTTACGTCACTTGTTTTATATACAATTGTTTGCTTGAATTCTTTCGCCT
>JAGGAT010000518.1:0-26029 GCA_017657195.1 Termitomyces sp. T70a | reverse complement strand
ACCTTACCATTTGTCAGTAGAGAATCATCGAATTGCACCCAGCACCTTCACGCCATAGTCCAGATCTCTAAAAGCTCGCTCGAGGCGCTAAGCAATTAGCGACTCCGCCCTTCTCCATCTCCGACAAAGGTTCTCTGTGCGGCCTTCGTTCCACGTCTTGAATGGTACTATACGAGTACACTTTTGTCGTTAGCGCCAATGCTTGCCGCCTCTTGGCGCCGACAGTAAAGATTCGAAGCTTTGTAAGCTTACTACGCGTCATTTCTTGTGCTTCTTGACCTCTTACCGCCTGCCGTCACTCGACGGCAACATCCTTGCCGCCTTACACTGCACTTTAGGATCGAGTAACTGGGACCTGCCCGGGACTCCCTCACACTTCACGAGCCCAACGCAAAACAAGGCTAAGTGCAGCTTACTAAGACAGCATCTAGCTAAATTTTGGGCACATCAACGATCAAGGATAAAAGCAACTATGGACAGTCCTTGTCAGAGGACAAACAGGAGTTGGAGGAGGGAGAGTTGGCTGCACAGCGCTTCCAGTGCATGCAACGTAACAAGAAACTCACCACAAAGAAGGCAAATGTAGTGAAGGCTGAGGCTGCTCAACAACATTGGGCAATAATCAATTTCTTTGGTTGAATTCCTGACATATTAGGAGTGAAAGTGTGGGGGCCGCTCAATGTTGAGCAGCTAATCTCACTGGACTGGGTCAATCATGCCTATACTTATGGCATGGTCTACCTGGAACAGCAGTTTCACAGCCCGACAATGTCCTTGGATCTTTAGAGAAGTTGACAATGAGCGCATTGAGTGCCTTTCTCATTATGGTACTCCTTCTGCCATCCTGCAATGGGATGGATGGAGAGAAATGATGGAGGACAATTACTATTGTCTTATCTTTAAGCACAATGAAGAGTGCTTAATGTCAGGTTCTCCCAAGGCTAAAGGCCTCTATTACTTTATTGGTATGGATCCCAACTGGGTCCATCTCTGGAAATGCATAGCAGCTTATGGTAAGCTGCCCTTGGTACCCACTGCAACTAACATTGCACTAATGGAGTTATCAATGGTAGATGCCAAAGTTGTGTCAGGGCCTTTGACCCCACTGAGGACAGAATCGGCACCACACGAGTCTGTAACTAACATTGCAATCAATGATGTGGCCATGATGATGGAATCGGGTGAAGTGCCAGATAAAAATGCGGAGTTGTAAAACCCTAGTTACCTGTAGGTAACCGCAAGTTATCTTGACTCAAAGCAAGCTACTAATGCATGATAATTCCAGATTTCTAGTTTTATCTTGTACTGTATTCTTGGCAGTCCTAATGAACCAAATTATATATATTGCTTGTATGGCATTGACGCCATTTTTTGATCTAAATTGTGTGTGTGCACTGTTGCTCCATTGCTCCATTATCCTGAACAATGTGTGCTTCAAGACATCCAGTTAACACCTTAAGATCATTGGCCTGCTAGCCACTTTTGTCTTTAGAGTGAGGTGTGCCGACTCAACATTAGTGCGATACAAAGTATTGCATTTGACAGTGCATGATCATGCCTCATTTCTGCTTTGTATGTTAGACCAACTCATTGGTCTTAAAGGGGGGTATGTAACTGGATTGTTACATTATAATGACCTTATCTGTTAATTGTCACACAGGTGACATTACTTACATCAATATTGTATTATGTGAAACAACATCTTGTATTTCACAACATATCTAGTCAATACTGATATTGCAGTCTAATTCAGCTACTGCATGATTTACACAAGATTGTTCTATCTGTAGCCAACAGCTACAAACCTTCATTCTAAATCAACTTCCTCAGCCCTAAAGCAAGCCATTAACTCCAGAACTTTGCTTGTTTTTCTGGACAACATCCCAGAGTGCTTGACATCCAGAGTTTAGTTTATTTTGTCTTGCAGCTGCTATTGCAGTACCATTGCACACCAAGGCAAATAGTACTCATACTGTTTCTTGTCATTGATAAAGTTAATCTCAGATTAACTTCATGCCACAGGGGAAGTTTTTCCTTTGTCTTATTCACCACATCAGTAAACTCCTCCTGCCACTACTGGCATAAGAGCAGAATATCATTGCAAGACAACACTGGTGCTTTGTCTTTGCCTTTTACTTGGCTCATTAATCATGGTGTCACTGGTTCACCATTCTGTTTGTTACATGTGCTGTACTTGTTCCTAAGCACATGCAATTGCTCCTTGCTTTTGGCTGGAACCTGCAGACAAATCATGGTCATCTTACTCACTTTTCTTGATGAGAGGTCAATTTCTCATCAAACCATACTTTTTCATTCTCAGGGAATCCATGGGTCAAATGCCTATTCAAACAATGGTGGTGGTACTGGCTGGTCCTATATGGATTGGTTAAATGTAACGCTCTCAGTGCCCTTATGTACTATTACCTCTTGGTTTCCATCAGACACTAAGTCTTCCACCTTTACCTTCAACAATGTCAATGCCATCAGAAAGTCTGATTCTGATGAGCTCACATAGAACTTATTATCATAGACATCTACTTCATCATACTCATTGCCATCAATTGTAACTGTTTTGACCTCATATAGAGGTTGTTCATGCTCTGCTGGATGGACACTAGCATTGTCCTCACTTGAGTCAGGCTCTTCATCTGCAGCAGTGTGCACAGTGCACACATACACCCTCAGCTTGCTCCCTTCCTGCCCCTTCTTAGGGCAAGAGGTGGCAAAGTGACCCCTTTTACCATAGGCAAAGCATGTCACCTCACACTTATCACCTGACCCCACTGGGCCAGGTCTGCAATCCTTTTATAGCTCATGGTTAGCCTCATCCTCTGCTACAGGTGGCCCTCAATCATTAGTCTTTCCTCTGAACTGGGTAGGCTTAGGCTTGTTCTGGCTTGAGATGGTATGCCTCACCACAAACCTAGGATTCTGATTGTCTTTGATATTGGCCTTTCTAATCAGAAAGGTGCCTAGCATTCTCACACAGCAAACTTTCACTGATCCTGCAGCTACTCTTGGTCATGATTTATGCTGCTTGAAGTGCCAAGCAGTCTTCAAGGCTTGTTCATAGTGTATTGCATGCACTACAGATTCTTCTACTTTGTTTATTTCTAGTGATAATCTATTATCATAGATTAGTAGGATGAATGTCAAAAATGCTCACACTGTCCGGTTCAATGGTGCCCTGGGACTCTGAGCTGAGAGAGACTGACACCACATCTGCATGGACCATGGCACCCACTCACATCACTCCCATCCCATAAATGCTGGTCATTCTGAGTTTGCTCCACAAACTTGCACCTCATTTCATTGATAGGCTGAAGACTATTAAAGGCTATTCCCTGATCATCAATATATGAGTAACCCTGCCTGCATAAATCTTGAATTTGCATTCTTTGATAATGCAACACAATCTTGGAATGTGTCAGTAAGTGGTACTCTGGCCAGTACTGCCAGTTCCTCAACCTCTAGCTTCACCTGTAGAGACAACACCGCCTCGGGTATGATCTCCAGTTGCATCTGGATAGCTGGCATTGAAGTCATGGTCCCTACTACTGATGCAGTAGCAGCGCAATAATCTGTAAACCATTGCTGATGCTAGCCTGCTGCCACATGCACCTAGTACTGCTCTGGTGTCTCCCCTATCTGTCAAGGGGCAAATATATTGCTGAAGGCCTCTTCAATATGAGGCAAGCATGCCCTCCCAGTTGGCATCATCAGCACTAACTCAGCATCATTAGGTGTGGACACTGCAGAACACCTCTGGGCTTTGCAATCTAGGTAGCTTTGGGCTTCTAGTGCCACAATGTACATGCACAACACAATATAATTATCTGTCCCCACTTCAGGGACCAGATCACCTCTTGACTCCAATAACTGCATGTGCTTGTTTAAATACACTTTCAGCCTTGCTCTCATTGACTGCTTGCTGATGGCTGGGTACTATATCTAGACCATGGCCACTTGCACATCAAGGGTTGCTTGGTAGCATCTGTGTTCATCTTTGTCAGATGTATACTCAGCCACAGTGGGCTGAGGTTTTTGGTCTCTTGTGTTACTCCAGGTCCTTGGCCTACTGGCTAATGGCTTATTGGCATTGATTCAGGGATATATCTCCATAGCATTTTCATGCCTCATCCAGTTTTACTTGCTCAGGCTGCTTCTGCCATCTCAGGCACACTTACCCTAAATGGCATAATGCCACTGATGGAGGTCTCACTCCTGAGAATTGTGTAGGTGCTCTCTGAGATACCTGTAGTACCAGAGGTGACTCAGTCACCAGCTCCACCCCAGCCTCATTTTACCTTGGGTTGGGCCATCTAGGCACTGTCAAGTGCAAGCTTCCTGGCATGGTCCAATCATATCTACTGGGAGTCATATCAACCTTTGTTACTTTCAGATCCATCTGCTGCTGGACCTGAGTCTGTGATACCACTGGCATTGCATTTCCATCATGCTGCACTAGAGCAACATTGTTGTTCTGTCTAGGTAGCAACAGTTCACTGCACATTCTGATTTTGTATTTGTTTAACAGGCAGATTGTGTTCAGCACACAAAAAGCTTGATGTTTGATGTCAGTTGACTTTAGAACTAGTTTCTAGAATGCAACAATTTTGTATTTTCACATACAGATTAACATTGTTTGATGATTTAAAAAAGTGTAAGAGTTTAGAGTTCTTACTCACACAAGACACAGAATCTGCCAAATTGGTAGATTTCTCTGTATGTAGCATAAGTAATAAAAGTATCTACCCAAAGATGTATAAATACTAAATACATAACATAAACTATAAGTATTATTAGCTATACTAATAATATGAAATAATAATAACACCTTAATAAGGTGCTATGGGCTAATATATCATAATAGTATTCCAACAAGGTACTAAGTTACATATGATTTCTTATGCCCAGTGTAATGCTTCAGAGGCTTCTGAATTGTGGGAAACAACTGTTTAGTACTACAGAGCCAACTCTAATCCAAGCTTGATTATACAAATAACCAAATATATGGTTGCTGATATAAGCAAGCTGGAAAGGCCACTTTGCTAGAACTATAGGCTGGACAGAGTAAAAGAATGGCATAAGAGGTATTAGAATCTAAGTGGGAGTTCTCTGACAGCTGCCTGTTATGGAAAAACTTCATCACTCCAAATTTCTAAGTGCTGCCTTTACTAAAAGCATCAGTTTTGATTGATTAATGCTATCTTTGATAGAAGCAGATCATAAGAGTGACCTCCAGATGTTGTGGCTAAACATGCAACTGGCAGAGAAAAATCTGAAGTTTATTAGATGCAGTACAATATAAAAGGACTGGAATCACCTGGCAAAAAAATACAAGAGACAAGTCTGAGGATTTTTCTGCTTCAGTGCAGTGCATTAGCATGAGAATGGAGGCATGATAAGGACTATACAATGTAGCAAAGTGCAAACCGTAATGCTGGAGTAGGTCTGGTGAAGTCTAGGAGTTCAAAAATGGAAGTACTCTGACATCACCCCCCTCTTAGAGTGTGTGTCCTGACATACTGGGTAGAAGAAGTTCCAGATCATTTGGTTAGTCAAAAAAATTGGATATATGCCTTAGATAGTATGGAGGGCATTTGAGTGTCATTGGTAGAACTTTTGGACAAGGGCCAGAGCATGGGCATTTTCCTGCAGTTCCTATGAGATGTCTTCAATGCTATAACCCTTCCACTGATAATGCCCAAAAGTGGATCAGTACTGTCATGCTTACAAATACTAAACCTGGATATGCATTGGGCATGCTAAGTTATAAGGAGTCTGGGCAGGGTCCCAGAGAGTGTGCCAAGAGATGTTTATAGTGTGGCAAGAGGATATATTGGATAGGTAAGTGGAAACAAGTGCAGCAAGGGTGTGGCAATGGAGAGGTGTGCCAACACAGATAGTTGTTGTCAGAATGGGGTGATTTAGTATTTTTGTAGTGACATTTTTAGGAAAAAGTTGCTTAGTGAATCCAAGTGCAGATGCCTTGCCATAGCTGCAAAGGCACATAAAGTACTGAAAGCACCAATGATGGCAGCATAATGCAAAAGTCATAAGAGACAGCAAGGAAAGCAGCAAGGAGATATAGTAATAACCCAGCAGGATAAAATGTTGGTGACTTATAGTTTTGAGATGTGCCAAAAGTAATCTGAAGTGTAGGGTGATCAAGAAAAATTCAATTTAATGGTGATACTGACAGTATTTATACTAGAAAGAATTCACCATTGCCATTGCACTAAGCAGTGCTAAAGGGCAGTGAACTAGAAAGAATGTAAGTAAATGCTGTGAATTCAACTATTTACTGTGAAGTCCACAATCAAGCTGTCCATACCACATTGGCAAGTGTCACTAAGTGACATCAAGCACCAAGGTGAAACACCAAGCTGTCTGTCAAGAATCTTCATCATTCTATGCTAAGCACTGCTATCACTGAAGAATATCAGTTCTTATCATTTTGATGCCATCTGTCACCTGTTAATCTATCTATCACCAGTACTATTATTGATGAGGAAAGTCTATTGCTGTGCATGGCCATTAGATACTGCCTAGAATGGTTTAATCATGTGTGCCAGAGTGATTTCTTTTCCTGTGACCTCCATTTGTGACCTGCCTATGTGTCATACCATATGGTTGGTGTGCCTAGCCCAAATGGAGGCTTATCACCAGTCAACCTTGAACTGGAGCTTGTATTAGAACAGGCAATGGTCAAGGATTTCCTCCATCTCATTTTCTAGCTTATTGTCAACCAGAATTGATGGTAGAGGAGGCTTTGAGTGTTGGCTAGGGATAGAATTGTCAGAGGTGGGTGAGAGTTTGATAACATTGAGAACAGAGTGGAGCTGATGCAGCCCAGTGGAAAGTCAAAGTCTATAGGCCAGGGGTCTAACCTGTAATTTGTGTCAGGGGACTAGTCTCTGACTATGTCCAACTCTACTCCAGGCTTAGTCTGATGGTGTGCACAGTCTTAGCATATCTGAATGACCACTCGGCCCATCCTCTCCCCTTCTGTCTTCTAGTAGTCAGCCTTGACAAGTCATATGCATGGACCTTACTCAGCATTGATTATTGTTAGTCATACTCCATTACATACTGGGGCCCAATTAGTTAAACAGTATTAGTAATAGCACAGCCACTGATGTAGTATATATAGGCAGCCTGTGGATAGAATATTTCCAGGCTGTACAATAGCAGTATCCTCCAAGCCTACTCATTGGATCAACTGTGAGCTTCTCTAGCAATGTCTGACCCTCTGCCTAAGCTTTATCTGCCTCTTGCCTGCCTCTTGCCTGCCTCTGTGCCTGCTTGACTCTGCCTGCTGCTCACATTGCTGTCTTTATGGAAGGAGTTCTGCAGACATTAAGCCTTGCCCTTACAATTTGACCATATATGGCCCAAGTTAGCAGTAGGACAGTTTCTTTGAGGGTCAGGTAGTTGCAATGTCTGATGCATCAAGGTAGACCTGCTCTCTGGGCTTGTACTTGGGAGCCAGAGTGCACTGGAGTAAGCTGGTCCCAGCATTATTTGGAATTTCTTAGCACAGCCACCTTAGTCTTTCTTCTTTTACTATCATCCCTTCACTTGTATAGCTGCCATTCTCTCCATAGAACTGGATCTTACACACTTTAAGACTCAACAAAACCTCATAACTACATTATAGCCAGTACTGAGCCATGTCATCCTTAGCCTTACTCAAAGCTGCCTTTGTCTCTTCCTGTGCCTTTTGCATCTAGTCCACAGAGTTGTTCACAGCTTCATTCTCTGAGGGTTGTGCATGGGGTGCAAAGCCCATCTGGGGGCAGCATCCAATGTCAAGGAAGAATAGAGAGACCTGCATGGCAGCATAGATGTGGTTGTTGTGCTGGAATTCCACTTCTGGGAAAAGTTTGTCTCAATCATTCTGTTGCACCCTCAGGCAAAACAGTTCCAGAAATGATCATAGAAAATGGATCATCAATAGCAGCAGGCTGTCTAATAGCCCTCTTTGAAGAGCTAGAAGCAATTTGATTATTATCCCTACCCCCAGGTCTCATACTCTCAAAGTCCATATCTCCAGGTTCAAAGTGAAGTGGTGGCACAACTATAGTATTAATCTGTTCCAAAGATCTAATATTTCTGATTTGCTCAATAATTATCAGGATCTGTCATATGTAATTGTCAAAGTCTACTTTGACTTTTAGTCTGATGCCTTTGGCTTTCAGGAGTACTGGGTCACTGACTGGCAGAAGGAGTTGTTGGAGATTGCCTGAAATATCAACTTTTAAGCATTTTAATAGTCAAAAAACACTAAAATTCACTTGCATGATGAGATATTTAGTATATCAGCACCGACCAATTTTAGTCATCATTCCATTTCCTATAAAACACTTGTGTCATTATATATAGATGTATAGATCATGCAATTTGGACAAAAACTTGCTGATTAATAAATCATTCAATTATTGAGGCAGTTTTTACTTACTTCTTATTTTCTCAACACTTTTCAGCAATAGGAAGATGGAGACACCTTGCAGGAAGCATAAACAATGTTATCTGACCTTGTTTGTGTCAATTTGACATGTTCAACTTTGTTCAATTATCTTCTTGATACTCTATGTAGTACAAGAATACATTGAAATAGAAGTGATGGGTAGTCATATGTCTGGCTCTTATTATCAGTGACAGAACACATCTTGAGAGGTCCAGTTTATATCTCTCTCTTTATTGTGATAGAGCAATATCAAGGCCCTGGCAAGCCTACAAATTCCAAGTCTGTCACAATCTATCAAAAGAAGATCACCTGTCAGAAATGCCCACCATCAACAGCTTCTTCAACAAGAGTGGACATTATTCACCCAGCACTTCATGTGCAAACACATGAGCTTCAGAAACTGCTAACCACCCAAGCAACCAGATTGATCTGAACTTAGATATATATGTATTTCAGTTTAACTGTTTGAATTTTACAACAACATAAAGTTTGAGGAATGCTCATGCACTGCTGTGTCTTACATATTCCATTGTATTTGTTGTATTTGTAGTATACTGTCCTGGTATAGTATTATACATGATCAGAACAAGTTTTAATGTGTAGTATTGGTCTATCTAGTTCATGTGGAACAAGTTCTCATGTCAAGATAATGCATCTATACATCTACTCATCTGACAGGCTGCAAAAATCCTGTGCAGCTAGGCCACACTCCAGCAAAGGTCAATCTGGATGAGGCAAATCCAGAATATGGAAGTCAAACTAGGATGAGGCATATTCAGAATCACAGAGTTGGCAATGATGCCATTGATCTTGTTAATGGCATCCTATGACATGAGAAGACAGATCAAAAACACAATACCACATGGTCAGATAGTTATAGAAAGGTCAATGAATGTAGAGCACTAAATATGATGGGGTATGAAAGACAAAGCAGCACATGAGCATTCCTTGAACTTTATGCTGTTGTAAGATTAAACTGAAATACATAAAAAAAAGTATGTCTAAGTTCATATTAGTCTGATTGCTTGAGTGGTCAGTGGTTTCCAAAGCTCATGTGTTTGCACACACGGTGCTGGGTGAATAATATTCACTTTCAACAAGAGTGACTTTCCTACCCACTTTGATATGGCATTTGAGCTTTTTGAATTAGTACATCTTGTTTGACTGAGATTCCTTTGTCCAGATTTGAAGCATTCATGCTTCACCCCTACATTCTCATTTCATATGTCCTGTTCATTGCAGTTCTATGCTTTCATTTCACATTATACCACTGCCTTTGCATTTCTAACAGCATTTCATGTCTGAACATTGCTCAATGACACATTTCATTTCCATGTTCCTTCACTGTAATGGACCATGCCTGTTACAACATGTACAAGTATGTACAAATATCTTTTGTATTTAGTTGAGGTTGTGTTTATGTAACCTCAAGTAGTCTTTTTGCACCACCATAGCCAGAATCAATTAATAGGCTCTGACTTATGGTTCAGTGTGTGTAAGGCTCAGTAACTGCATTACATTCACATTATATCTTTTCTTTTTCACTGCTCATTCATCTTTCCAAATCTCATTGTGACTCCAGGTAGCAAATGCTCTACCTAGTACTCAAGGCATATCCTTCTCAACATCAAAAGCTTCCAATAGACATATTCTGTGCTGCCAGATCACAAGACGTTCCTGGTAGTTGGGTTTAAAAATCAACTCTATATAGATCATGTTCATCTCTTTGGAGTCACACTAGCCAGCCAAGAAAAGAGGTTAAATCCTTCAAAGCCTATTTCTAAGTTATATCTATTGCTTTTTCTTGTTCCCATACTTAAAGATTTGAGAACTTTATCATTGTTCTCTCTCACAACAACTCACCAGTGCTGAGAGTTCCATACCATAGAAAGGCACCACATTTTGTATCGTCTCACTCAGAGTAAGTTTCCAATCTTTTTGATGCTTCAAAGCTCAACCACTAGTCTCCTCTGGTCCCTAACACTCAGGTTGGTACTTGTCTGACTTCGAGCTGACTCTTCTTTGTGGCACAACATCAACCAATCCTTTTCACTATGGTTTGACACTCAGACTTGACAACATTGTGTACTATCTGCCTCAATTTATCCATTCAAGTCTTAAACTTGTCACTCCACTACAATCATGACTACAATGTGAGTACAATGGGGCTGTTGTGCTAATAAGTTCTACATAGAGTTGTGTATATTGTCAGCTACTAAACAATGTTGCTTTGGTTTTTGAGAGATCTCTGTTGCAGAATTTTGAGTCTTCAATATTCAACTCCAACATATGTTTAAGTCAACCAAATCATTTGTTGTCAACTACAATTTCTACAGTCATAACTCTGACCCTCAAGATATGTCTGGCACCTCAAAATCTGCCTGTGGAGGTGCTTGTCCAGGAGCAGGCTGAAAATCCAAGATTCTCACTATCAAATCAAGTTTCTTCACAGGTGTCACAATTCCAGGAAATGCACCTGAAAACTCCAAATCCATTTTTTCTCAGCCTAAAAGCTCACATGAGGCAGGTGACCAAGATACAGGCATTGAGAATCTCCTCCAACCTATTAGCCCTCCTTTCATGAGACTTTCTGAACCTACCCACCATGATGGTAGCCAAATCAATGCCCACATCATCAACTACTAGGGTATTTGTTTCGGAGAATACAATTGGTGGAGGAAAGAGGCATACTCATTGACCAATGGGTTGGAGGCTTGTTGTACACAATATGAGTCGTGTTTGATATTCGACGTTCAACGTGTTCAACATTGGGACTTGCCGGATAAAAATTACAAATGTGCTCAATGAAGAAAAAAAAACTAGTTACGAGGTTCGAATCCAGCATACAAGAGGCAGGTTCCTTGAACATACGCTCAAAACCGATAGACGAAGTACATCTTTAACTACCCCATTTTTGAGACTCCACATACAGGACATAACATTTTTGAAAACTTTAATCGACCGACATAACATGTGAGCCAAAATAAAGGATGGCCGCTCCGGAGGTCGACCGGATTGTTTTGGCAGTCGACGGGTCATCCCGGTGGTTTATTTTCTGCTATCCATGGAGATAACTTCACACATCAAAAATGTCAATGCGATAAGCTGCAGAGGAATAAATCCGTTTTGAGTGAGGAAAAGCAAGTCAATCAAGATCAGAATCCTATGGTTGTTCCATCAGATTCAGTAATGACTTTTTTGTCCTCAAATTTACATCTGATAATGGCTGTTTACTCAAAATATACCGGGTTTTCTCAGGAACCATGCCCGGTGGAAATTATTGGGAAGAAGATCTATAATTATACTCAGCGAGAGAAATGTTTGAATGGGACGACTAGAGGTAGTTCGAAATATACATATAGAAGAAATGTGCTTGAGTACCAGATTATTCTGATAACGCAATAGAAGTCCAAGGAAAAAAATGGCAAAAGCAAGTGCCGAATGGAAATGAGGACAGCGAACCAGCGGCATGGGAGGACTGAAAAAAATATGGAAGGAGTGTTTGTCTGGGTAATCATGTGAAACCCCACTGAGGTTTCTGAATCACACGGCAAAGTCCGAACTTCCTTGAGGGGCATCATCGTTTTGATTGATGTTTCACGTCTGCGCTGTCTCGCAAGCTGATGTTACACATAGCTTTTGCGACCCAGGGAAGTGTCGACGAACACTTGTCCTCACTTTTGCTGCACGCCAGTATAACAAGCAAAGCAAGGCAGAAGTTACGGATTCGAACAGTGTTGAGCGTGATCCACGTCCATCCACACATAAGTATCAATACAGAACTGCACACAACAGGAACCACCAAACATGTCTGATCAAGTATTGATAGTAAGGCATCCGGATTCGCTTCCAAGGCGACCAATTTGTACATTTTTATAAGGGGCTGTCTTCCTCTTCCTGCATTCTGCACCGCACCACAACTTCTCCACCCCATCTTGTTCAGTTTTCTTTCAACATGACAGTCTCTACTAAGCCTTGTGATGAATCTTCGCCGTCCACAGCCGTTCTTCAGCATGCTTCATTTTTATCATCCTTTCCAAACCCACGGCCATGGATAATCTCCCTTGGTATGGGTTCCATAGTGTTTGCCAAGCTCAACACTAAGTCTACCTCCAGCGCGTCATTCTATCGTCTCGGTTCTCGGCAAAGCCATTACGACCGGTCATCTTGTAATTTCCGAGTCCGAGATAACTCATTATTACGGAAGACACCAAGAGGGACGCGACGACGTCCATCTGAAAATCGTCAACGACAGTTTTTGGCTCCGCATTCTTACTTCTGGGGATCTCGGTTGTGAGTTAACATTCTGGTGGCCCAGCTCGAAACGCTCTGATTCTGTCGACAGTCGGTGAGGCTTATATGACGGGCGACGTCGAAATCTCATCCCTAAAGGCATGCATGGATGTACGTCATCACTTTTGTTCTCATTCCCGCTTTGGCTAATATACGTACTTACATCTTCTTTAGCTATGGCTCGACAACCAGCCTGGTCTGCAAGACACCCTTTCTTCAGTTGTTGCCCGCGTCTCTGCGGCATTGTCTGGTCTCTACAATTTCTTCCTTGGTCAGACTCGTTCGCAGGCCCGCCTCAACGCCATTTCCTCGTATGACCAGTCCAACGAATTCTTTAAAGCTTTCCTCTCTGCTGAGATGATGTACTCTTGTGCTCTTTGGTCAGAGTCTGAAGGCGGTATTCGGGGCGATCTCGAGAGCGTCCCTCGTCCAGGTGACCTTGAGGCTGCTCAGCTTCGTAAGATTCGCTATGTCCTTACCAAAGCACGCGTCAAGCCTGGTAACCGGATCCTCGAGTTTGGTTCGGGATGGGGAGGACTGGCTATCGAAGCTGTCCGCACCTTCAACTGTGAAGTCGATACTATCACACTTTCCAAAGAACAGAAGGCACTGGCAGAGGAGCGTATCCGCAATGCTGGTGTTGAGGACCGTGTACGCGTTCACCTCTTAGACTATCGGGACATCCCTGCCGAATTTGAGAAGGCGTTCGATGCATTCGTGAGCATTGAGATGGTGGAGCACGTCGGTGCTAAGTACCACAATACTTATTTCAAGCTTATCGACTTTGCATTGAAGTCCCATGACGCCACCGCTGTCATCACTTCTACCACTATGCCAGAATCACGCTTCACAAGCTACCAAGCCGAGGACTTCGCTCGACGTTACATATGGCCCAACACTTGTCTCCCCTCCGCCACCGAATTGATCAATGCTGCCCAGACTGGCTCCTGCAACCGCTTCACTCTGGAAGGTATCGAGAACCATGCGGCACACTACCCACGGACCCTGCGTGAGTGGGACCGTCGCCTTGGCCAAAACCTGAGCCGAGAATTGATACCTAAGGACTACCCAATGCTCCACAAACATGCAGACTATGAGATGTTCAAGCGCAAGTGGCACTATCTCTTTGCATATGCAGGTGCAGGATTCGCAAAAGGGTATACCACTTGCCATATGTTCACATTCATCCGCCCCAATGATGCCCCTGGGCGCTGTGACTGAAGAAGGACCTGGTTGTACAGGTGTTATAAACACAAGAACTGAGGTCTATATTCATCAGATAGAGGGACGCATCATCTATTTTTATTACTTAGGTATGAGAATCGATTATTCCGAGGCTGTGTAGTTGCCGTACTGAAAACAGTTAGTGAGTGACAAATGAAAGATACGAGTGACCGAGTTTTTGAAACGTCCTGTGAATGACTATCGCTCCAAACATTGTAGAAGTCTGTGCAGCTCCGGAAGTTGAACCAAGCGGAAAGAAGCTAAGGAAAGTCTGGTGCAGTGTGACACAGGTAGAACTAAATAGAGTGTGTCACGCTAGCCATCTGCTGATCATCAAAGATAAGCAGAGCAACTGGTGGAATGTTTAGTTTGACAGTTGCTATGAATGACAGATGCTGCAGGAAGTTACACATGCATCAGATTTTGTGCTGGACAGGAATTTAGTGCTCCTGGCAGATAGTTGCTTACTACTCCTTAGGTTAAAATCCTTTAGCACATTTTCCCTATGAAATTCTTATATCCATAAATGGCCTTCTGCCTTGGAAAAATGAAAACTGTACATAGTTACTCTTAACCACATTGAACCATATGCAACTTTTCCCCAGCTGTGGAGACAAGTTCACTTGAATTTTAAAGAACTCAAGTGCCTTGTGGTCAGTAATGATATGGATGGGATATCTCATCAGCTTGTCTTTTCACTGTTAGAACTCAGGACCTAGATTATCAATGAGTAAGTACATACACCTCAGTTGTTATATATTTGACTCAGCATTCTACCTAGATAATACACAAGTAAGTACTGGCACTAGGTAGATTGTAAGTAAGGTAGTCTGTGTCATGACTCACACTCCCCCAAGCCATCATGCATCATCCTGGGCCATCACACACCTTTCTGAGCCATCACTCATCATTCCAGGCCATCATGCACCTCCCCGAGCCATCACGCATCATTCTGGACCATCACGCACTCCCCTGAGCCATCACACATCACTCTGGGGCATCACAAGAACCCCCCAGCCCATCAGCAGATTACTCAACCCCTACACAGGCCATTTAGCCATCACGCATCATGCCACTTGCTGAACGCTCATACTGCCGCCAATTTCGTGGTCCCCCCCATGCGAGCTTAATTGTAGACTATACATTAGATAGTTTAATTCATAGTGTTCACTTACATTCTTACCAGTTTACTGTTTCTTAGTGCTGCTTAGCACAATGGCAACAGCAAAGTATAAATACTTACTTTTTGTCAGTAGTAGCATTGTCAAGTCACTTTTGATCACCCCACACTTCAGATTTTTTCTGGCACATCTTAGTTATAAGTCACCAACATTTGCCTTCCTGTGTATCCTTACCACACTCTCCATAACTCATTTTTCCTGCCACACATCTTTGCCATCTCTTGACCTTTGTGTTACATTGCCACCATTGGCTTTCTCAGTAATATATGTGTCTTTGCATCTAGAGCAAGGCATTCATGCTTGGACTTCACCAAGCAACTCTTTTGAAAATCATTTAAAAAATACTAAAACACCCATCCTCCTCCTAATAACTTGTATCAGCAGCTTTCTATCAGTTTAGCACACTTATCCATTTGCTGCACATCCTTGCTGCACCCTTACATTTACTTTGCTACATATTAGGCTTACCACAATTCACTTGCTGCATTCTCAACACCTCTTGGTGTGTTCTCTGAAATCCTGCCTAGAACTCCTTGTAACTTAGCATGCCCAATGCATATTCCATTTCGTAGTTTAATCATGAAAGTACTGATCCACTTTTGGGCATCATCAGTGTCTGTTTTGTTTTTGATATATAATGGTGCTCTCCTTTTATTGCTCTTAATCTCACACTACATTGTTTTTGCTGTGCAGTTTGTGCTTCAAATTGATTTCTATTAGTACAAGCAAAAAACACTTTGATGTGGTTGTGTTCATGTTCTCCCTAATGCTACTCAATTAGACTAATACAGTGACTCAAAAACTCTCCCAATATCTTATACTTTTTGAAAGATGACATTGGCATGAAGGGTTGGAAGTACCTAAAGATCTGATTAAATCATGTAACATACCATGACATTATAGCTACAAATTGCTTCTGGGCTTATGTAATTTGAATCAAAACTGACAGAGTGATGTCCATTTTAAAATACTCACTCATTGGGACAGTTTTTTGAGCATCTCTAATTTTAGTATTTAGTACTTTGTATGTCCTCCATTTGCCTTAATAACTGCTTAAATCCTTCTAGGCATGCTTTCTATCAGTTTTTGGCATACCTCTGGTGGTATTTCATCCTACTCCTTTGCAACCTCCTCCCACAATTCATGCACACTATGAGGAGGTGTTTCATACTGCCTAAGCTGCTCCTTGAGGTACTCTCAGAGGTGTTTGATAGGGGTAAGATTAGGGGATTGGGCTGGCCACCAGAGGACATCAAAGTTGTTGTCTTCAAACTACTTGTTAGTACTCTTGGAGTTGTGTTTGGGGTCATTGTCCTGTTGAAAGTAGTGGGCACCCTCCTCCACCTCCAACTTCTCAAGCTCTCCTCTGCTCCATCATTCAAAATTTCACAGTACTGCTCTGCATTCATGATCTCCATCACTAATATGATGTTGCCACACTACTCAGGAACATAGTAAACACCAGAAGTCAAAATAAACATTTATTAAGGCTGAAAACTATAAGCCTCCTGGTAAAACAAGTTCCAGCAACAATATTTCCTGAATACACTAGATGAAATACAGAACAGAATAGGACAAGATTCAGCCCAGGCTATACACTCAATAATAGTCCAACCACTGCTATGGAGAGGGAAGCATGGGGATGGCAGAGGGATCAGACTGGTATCAAGCTGGAATGATCTGGATCAAAAATGTGATCCAGTCTAAAATAACAAGATTGGAATGTGAGAAGAAGAAGGAAAACATGAATTGAATATACAAAGAAGAGCATGAATGGTGGAACACACAAAGGAGAGGATGAATGGTGGAACACATAAAGGAGGGATGAATGGAATATACAAAGAAGAGGATGAATAGTGGAACACACAAAGGAGAGGATGAATGGTGGCACTGAAACATGCATCCAATAATGGGAATTGAAACAACAGTTAAGTCATGAATGCTGGGAAGTCTGGGACAAAAGTCATGTGTTGGAAGTGGTCTGTGCACTGTGGGGAGATATAAATAGACCAAGTAGAGTAGAGAATAGGAGGTAATTGATAGGCAAAGGCTCAGTGGTTCCCAGAGAGTGAATCACTTAGGCTGGAGTTTGTTGAAACACCTTTACATTTCAGAATAGGAATATTTTGGAAGTAAACTACCTCAATACACAAGGCTTTCTCGAAACATCAGTGTGGAGTTGGAGTAGATTCTCTAAGACTTTAGGAAAGCCCCAGAACTATCAGTATTACTTGAACCAAGTACTACACCATCTCTACCAGCTTTTCTACCCCATTCCAACCCATACAGCCACATACTATGTGTGTGATCTGAGCCTTGCATCCCCTTTATACATGGGGCATAGTATGTTATCCACCCTACAGTATTCTTGTAAGGGCAATCTCCAGAAGTTGCAGCTAATCACACAACTGGCAGAGGGAAATCCAAAGTATATTAGAACTCATTACAATACAACAGAATGTAGCTAATCACTTGGCAGAGGAAAATCGAAAGGGAACAAATCTAAGAATTCCCCAAGCCATGAGCCCAAAAATAATAGCATAGCCAGTCACATGACCATGATGAGTGTGGCTGTGCTGGGGTCAAGAATGACAGATGCTGACCTAAGCAGCCATTGGAACTAAGGCTGACTAAGTGGCTATTGGAACTAAGCAAGTGTGACTGTGCTGGAGTTAAGAATGATGGATGCTGACCTCAGCAGCCATTAGAACCAAGGCTGACATAATGAAGTAAGAATAAAGGTGGTAATAGTGACTGAACTTGAGAAAAAGGAACAGAGAGGAGAGTCCCCTGACATCACCTCCTCCTTAGAGTGCAGCAACTTGACGCATAGGATAGAACAGATCTTGGAGGGCCAGGTCAGTCAGAAAGATGGGGTAGAGGCCTTGAATGGCCCATGGTGCATCCAGGTGTGTATGGTGGAACTTTCTGATGAGGGAGGATGCATGGATGCCATTAGCAGGCTCCCAGGAGATGTCTTTGATACCATAGCCCTTTCATTTTATCTTGTACTGTAGTTTGCAGTGAATTAGATGACTGTCCAGGATGTTCTCCATCTTGTACTTTGGGCCATTTTTTGCAAGGACTAGGAGCAGTGTTGGTGGTGCTTGTTGTCCCAGTATGGGGTTGTCCAGAGCTGGGGTAAGCTTGACCACATTGAAGGCCAGGTGGAGCTTGTGCATTCTGAGGGGCAACTGGAGCCAATAGGCCAGGGGGCCCACCTGTCTTTCCACCAGGTATGGTCCAAGCTGGCAGTGAGACAGTTTTTTGGATGGTCAGGTAGTGGTGATGTTGGAGGCATCCAAGTACATGCGGTCTCCAGGCTTGTACACAGGGACTAGGAGTTGTCCTCAGTTGTAGTACTGGGCCATGTCATTCTTTGCCTTGGCCAGAGCTGCCTTGGCCTCCTCCTGAGCTTCACGCATCCAATCCATGAACTTGTTGATGGACTGGTTTTCTGATTGGCATATGGGGAGTTTGAAGCCCATTAAGAGGTGTCACCTGGTGTCTAGGAGGAACAGGAGACCTTGGTGGCAGAGTGCATGTGGTTATTGTACTGGAATTCCACCTCTAGGAGGAGCTTGCTCCAGTTGTCCTGCCTCTCATTGCATAACAGCTGGAGGTACTATGAGCTTCTGGTTGACCTTTTCTGTTTAGCCATTAGATTGTGGGTGGTATGTGGTGGAGGTGTGGAGCTTGATGTGGAGAAGTTAGTAGAGCTTGCACATGAATTCTGCAATAAACTGGACCCCAGTCAAAGATGTAGGTGTCAGAGAGGCTGTGGAGCTTCCATACATTCTTTTGATAGAGATTGGCAGCACCCATGGCAGAGCAAGTAGTGTGAGAGTGGGCCCTCTTGCCATACAGGTCCACAACAACCATGATTGCATTGTAGCCATGAGAGTCCAGTAGTTCCACAATGAAGTCTACAGAGGCCATGCTTGGAAGTGTTGCTGGGGCTTGGTCCAGAGGCATAAATCACAGGTGCTGGTGTAGGAGCCCATATACTGGGACATCTGGGGCCACCAGTAGTTTTGAGAGACCAGCTCCAATGTTTTCCAGTGGCCAGGATCTTCCATGAGTCAGGAGTTGTGGTGCTGCTCAATAATGTGCCTCTGAAGCTCTAGATTGTTGGGGATGTAGATATGGCCACAGAAGGTGAGGAGGCCATCCTGCAGGCCCCATTCCTCTGCATGCACTGACTTAGCTCCCATGGTCTGTCTAGAGTGGAGGGCCAGTGCGGCTTTGGCTACTGTGTCCTTGTGGATCCCTTCCTGGTTGCCTTGTCAGATGTCCTAGAATATGCTGACCTCATTTCCCTGCACAGACATGCCCTCTATGGCCCAGATAGCAAACAGTTCCGGACAAAGGAGCACCATATTGTTGTTGTCCCTGGACCCAGAGCCATGATTAGCACATCGTAACAGTGCATTGGGCTTTGCCATGGTTCACCCCAGATTGTGGTGGAGGGAGAAGTTGAAGTTGGCAAAGTACAAGGACCAGTGTGCCTGTTGACAGTTGAGCTTCTTGGCTGTCCAAAAGTACTCCAGGTTCTTGTGGTCTGTCCAGACTTCAAACTTGCGCCAAGTTCCTTCCAGGAAGTAATGCCACTCCTCCAAGGACTAGACAATTGCCAGCATCTCTTTGTCATGGATCTCATAGTTGCACTCCATGGCATTGAGACTCTTGGAATAAAAGGCAACTGGGTGCCACTTGCCATCTTCTGGGGATTCCTGGGACAGGACCATGCCCATCACAAAGTCAGAGCTATCAGCTTCAAGGCAGAAGGGGCAGTCATTGTCCAGGAACGCCAGGACCCATTTGGAGGTGACAACAGATTTGAGGGTGTTGAAAGCCTTCTGCTTTGTGCTGCTCCACCTCCAGCCTACATCCTTCCTGGTGAGGTCAAACAGCAGGTGTGCATAGTGCAAGAAGTCCTGGATGAACTGCTGGTAGAAATTTACAAACCCCAAGAAGGCCTGTACTTCCTTCCTGTTCTGGAGCTTTAGCCACTGTGCAACACCAGCCACCAGGTCCATCTCTGCCATTCTGTGCAAGATGATCAGCCCCAGATACTCAATGCAGGTCTATTTGAATTTGCACTTCTCCAGTTTGAGGTAGAGCTGGTGCTCATGCAGATGGTCCAGGATGACATGGGTGATACAACAATATTCCTAATGAGGCTTTGGAGAAGACATCCTCAAAGTTATGCAGATGGTCCAGGACAGCATCTTGAAAAGCCTGTGTGGGAGTGTTTGCTGCAAAGGCCTGGGCTAGTCACTGGAAGTGGTCTGACTAGCCTGAATCTCCTCAAGGGATGGTGGTGTCTGCAGGGCAGTGGTGTAGATATGGTCTCCAACCTTGATGGCATTGTCCAGCTGCTCTGGGTCCTGAGCAAGTTGGAACTCTCCCTCAGGGGCTTTTCCCTGATTTGAGTACTTCTCACTGTGTCTGTCATCCTCATAGAGGGCCTCTCTACAAGGGAATGCCAGAGACAGAGGATCTAGGAGGTCCAAGTCCATGAAGGGGAGGTATCCTACCTGACAAGCCCAGATGGTGGCACATTCCCATTTCACAGCAAGCTGCTCCTTCTTTGATTCCACAGCACAGATGGCACAATGTTGGTGGCATTGACTCATGCTTACCTCCCCCTTGGCCCAGTCAATTTCTGGGTTGTGCTCATGGAGCCAGAGGAACCCAAGGATCATCTCCTGTTTCCCTAGACTGGTGACCACAAAGGTAGTCTGCTTGGAGTGGAACTTGTAATAGAGGACCAAGTCCACTACTGCATGGATGGAGCCAGCCTTGTTTGGGGTGCCATCAATGTTGTACATGGGGATCAGGGACAGGAGGGGTTGCATGGTGAGTTGGTAATGTTCCACATAGTCAGCATCCAGGAATACCCCTGTTACTCCAGAGTTGAGAAGGGTGGCAATGTTCTGGAACTGCTGCATGTCTGTGGTTTCTATTTTGACATCTAACCAGAGTGAATTTGCAGAGGGGGTTGAGGCTATCACATAGCAGCAGGGGAGGTGTTGCTCCCAGGCTGGGAGTCAAGGTTGCAGCAGAGGAGGAGCAAGGGAAATTGGAGTTGTTGTCTCAGAGGAAAGGGGTATGTCAGAGGGGATGCTCATGGTGGCAGAAGTAGAGCTGTCAGCAGAAACTGTATTAATTGCATCTACTGACAGACAAGCAAACCAATTTGCACTAGGCAATGGGAGCATACTAGTCACTTGTTGCCTCTCTAAAAACCCTCTTCTGTTGCCCCTCCTCTGCTACCTTCTTTCAGCATCCTCTCTGTACACTCCTCCAGGGTTGCCATGTCAGGAGATGAAACTCCCACCACATCACAAGCTGCTAGGAGCTGCAGGAGAAACTCCTCTTGTTTCTCTAGGGTGAGGTAATGCATCTCAAGCCCCAGGGGGCACCTCTGCACAAAGTGTCTAGGTGCACTACAGTGCCAGCATAGGAGTGGGATGGCAGATCATTGTTAGGACCCATCCATGTCCATGGGAGCTCTAGGGGATAGTGCAGGGTGCACAGCCTGCATTGCTGCAGGAAGTGTGAGTGGCAGAGGTGCTCAGACATGAGGAGGAGGAATTTGAGGGCATGCATGAGGAGCAGGGGTGGCAAACCAATGCAGGTCATGCTTAAGCTCCATGTGCTGCAATTGGTCCTGGGCCACCTAGTACCACAAAGTGATCTGGTTGTTGGTGGGACATCCTTCTGCAAGATTGTCCACATATTCCATGGGGTGCAGGTGCAGCCCCTCCTGAAACATCAAACATCAAACAGAGTTAGAGGCCATCTGAGTACTCAGCTTGCTCCATCAAGGCCTGGAATACATTGATGTACTTGTCCAGAGACTGCTTACCTTGCCCATATTGGTCCTTGTCCCAGAGGACTAGTGCAGCAATTTTGGGGAAGTTCTGGGAAAAAAACTTGTTCTGGAACTCTTGCTTGAACTCAGCCCAGTCTATGAATCTGCTGATGCCTTGAGAGCACCAGAAAACCCTCATTGCATAGGTTGCTGCCCATCTGGACTTTATATAGGACAGCACTCATGCAATCTTCAGCTTGTTAGAAAGGAAGTTGTCCTTGCAGAGCTGGATGTAGGTGACACATGATTGGAGGAAATGCTCTCCAAATGCACAGTTACTATTCTAGGCATCATGTAGTGCTGGATGGGGAACATTGGCACATCTCTGTGCCGAAAGGGCTGTTCTCAAGGTAGGAAATTTTGAGGGCAGTGTTGAAGAAGGCAGGGGTGTGCTGACCTAAGCAGCCATTGGAATGAAGTAAATGTGGCTATGCTGAGATTGAGAATGATGGATGCTAACTCAAGCAGCTATTGGAACCAAAGCTGACATAATAAATTAAGTAAATAAAGGTAGTAATAGTGACTGAACTTGAGAAAAAAGAATGGAGAGGGGAGTCCCCTGATAATTCTACAGTTTTGACCAGTTTGATCTGGAAACCCCAGGAGTAAGCTATAAATATTTGCTGTTAGCATTCCTTCCCACTGATTCTCTCAATGCTGCTTTTCCCTTCACCTTTATCATTGTTGGTAACCAACTGGCCCTTTCACCAGACCAGCTAGTCTAGACACCTGGACTACTCCCTGTTTTCAGATTCCAGCATGTGGACCCCCTGCAAATTGCTGCATGGTTCAAATGTTGTTGTTGGTTATGAGCTTGCATAAGCAGAGGTCTGGCCTGCCCACAATATTTTCTAGTGCTGACAACCCTGGCTCAATGCTTGATATATTACTTTAGAATAGTCCACCTGGGCTAGTTCTATTGAACTGAAGCTCTCCCCACTTGAGGATTATGTAATCTCCTACAGGACATGATGGTGCCAGCTGAGCCACTGTGCTCCTTTAGCCCCATACCATGAGATTACTTCCTCCTCCATGTTTCACAGTAGGTGTAGTGGTTTAGTTTGAAATGCCTTCTCCTTGTAGTTTCCACACATACTGCTTTCCATCTAACCCAATCCTGTTAATTTTTGTCTCATCTGTCTACAACACTCTTTTCCAGTCCTCCACAGTCCAGCTCTGATGCTCTTGAGCTCATTTAAGTCATAGTTTGTAATGGATCGTGCTCATTACAGCACTGGTATAAAGTATTATTACTTTATCGTTATTATTACTTAGTTATTATGTAATTACTATATAAGTTGTGAGGTTACTTACATAACCTCAAGTAGTCTTTTTCGCACAACCGTAGCCAGAATCAATTGATAGGTTCTGACTTATGGTCTTGTGCATGAAAGGCTCAGTAACTGTGTTACATTTTTTTAAGTCAACCTACATTGACTATCTTTGCTATGGCAAGCGACTGAACTTTCCTCAAAGGAAGTTCTAACTTTACCATCAGTGATTGCACTAAAACGGTTTTGCTCCATTATAGTAGTGTGTGGGCATATCAATGTCCATGGAGAGAGGAGTTTCTGGGCATGATCCTAGGAACTCAGTGAGCAGAGTGCCCCAGAGCGCTCCACAGGGATTAGAAAGTGATGTCACATCACATTGTGCCGTGGGTGTAGGAGGTGGAGTAATGCCAGGAGGCCTTTTCTCCACTACGCCCATTCGACCATCAGATGATGGTTGACAGTCCATACAAGGTGGAGAGACTGGAGCAGTCTCTTCTAGTGTGTGTTGCGTGGTGAGCCAGACTGAGCTACAAGAGAGCTCTGTTGTTGGAACTGTGCAACCTCAACGCACCTTGACAGGTGCACAGGGTGCCTATAGGGAACCCTATGTAGAGAAGCCAGTTCCATTGCAAGCTGGCCCATCATCAGGTTTAGGGAGGAGAACGACGTTCTCAGCCTACATTGAGACGGTCCCTGAGGAAGCACCTGATACCTCAGATACAGATCGCAAAACAGGTCCAGATGAGATTCTCAACCGGAGAGTTCTTGCATTCTGGAGGGATCATGTAGAGGTTCCCAAAGCCTCTACTAGACAATGGTTAGCTGCCAGAGTGGCTAAACATATTGCGATTCAGCAAAGTTTGGGGGATAATATTATCCCCAATGCCCCTGAAGAGTTCATCAAACTCTACATTGAATTCCTGGAACAAGAGGTGAAAGAATACCTCCAGAGGAAACAGCTTCAAGGATCTCAAGTATCCTCAGAGTGGCTGTCTCCTATGTCCAAGAAGGACGAACTGTTGTTATTGTCTCCGGTCAATGAAGCATTTTCAATGCTTCAAGCTCCTCAACAGCCAGGGGAAACCCCCCAGAACTATGTGGTCAGACAAGTTGCAATGGAGCGCCAGAGGAGAGCAGCATTAGGAACAATTGTTCCTAATGAAGCTGCATTGACTGAAGGAGGATCTGCCTTCACAGCAGATCCCAATTGTGCCCCAATACGGCATGATACAACCCAACAACGGGGCTTGATGTGGAACGACCATGTTGTTCTACAGAAGTTCTGTCAGGGAGATCTAAAGGATTATGGTCATTCCTTCATAGAAGATCAGGGTGTGAGGTTCCACAGGAACACTCCTATGGACACCCGCAATGTGAGTGGAGTTCAATCAGAACTCCCTCCAACAGTAAAGCAGGAGGAAGGTAAGGGCCACCTTGGAGCTTTCAAAGCTTGGATGGGATCTCCCCAACCTGTGCCTGCCACAATGAATTTACCAACACGCTTTGGAAGCGTGGTGATGGATTTGAGGATGGCCAATGTTGGCCATGTGAGACAGTCATATCCTCAAGGGGGTATGGAGCCGAGAAGGTTTGAGATGCCTCCTCAACATTGTGGGCAGTTTGCCACCCCTGGAGTGGAGGAAGCGCACAAGTTTCATAGGCAGACAATGCACGATTGTCTGTGGGCAACTATTGAACAGCTATTAGCTGTTTGAGTAGCGATTCCAGAAGGAGTAAAAGGTAAACAACCTGAATCTCTAAAGGTCGTTACTCCGTATACGGGATCCTCCAAGTTCAGTGAACTTGAAGACTGGCTTATGAGTGTATGTGTAAACTATGCAATGGCTCAGCTAGGTGGAGAGGAACAAGAACATGAGAAAGTTCTCGCTCATATGGACTATTTGAGTGCATCAGCACTCAAATGGTACCTGTGCCACGTTATACACATAAATTGGGTGCAGGCACACTGGACTTTTGAGGACATGGTCCTTGGTCTGTATAATCGCTTTGTTCAACTGTCTACAATGCAGGATGCTCATGATGCATTCTGTAGAGTTAGATATATGGTTGAAGAGGGCATGCAGGGCTTCTATGATGCCCTACTGGATCATGCTCAGAATATGGCAGTGTTCCCCAATGAATTCACAATCTGAGAGCAGTTTTTGAAGGGTATTTCCTCTGATATCCTTGTTGCTCTCATACGTTGATGCGCCCAAAATTTAGCTAGATGCTGTCTTAGTAAGCTGCACTTAGCCTTGTTTTGCGTTGGGCTCGCGAAGTGTGAGGGAGTCCCGGGCAGGTCCCAGTTACTTGATCCTAGAAAGTGATGTAAGGCGGCAAGGATGTTGCCGTCGATTGACGGCAGGCAGTAAGAGTTCAAGGAGTACAGGAGATGGTGCGTAATAAGCTTACAAAGCTTTGAATCTCTAGGGTTGGCGCTAAGAGGTGGCAAGCATTGGCGCTAACAACAGAGGTGTACTCGTATAGTACCGTTCAAGACGTGGAACGAAGGTCGCATGGAGAACCTTTGTCGGAGATGGAGAAAGGTAGAGTCGCTAATTGCTTAGCACCTCTAGCGAGCTCTTAGAGATCTGGACTTTGGCGTGAAGGTGCTGGGTGCAATTCAATGATTCTCTACTGACAAATGGTAAGGTATTTATAGTAAGTAATGGCGGCGACTTAGTGAAGGGTTGGCAACGACTCT